>JAPMLY010002368.1:0-21828 GCA_026401115.1 Tetraselmis chui
GTCGAGGTCGAGTTCTTCGGGTCAGAGTAGTCGGGTGGAGGGGGCGGGTGGGCTTTGGCTGCAGGGGGAGGGGGGGGTGGCTCCAGTTGGGAGGGGAGAGGAATTGGTAGGAGGGTGAGGGGAGGGGGGGTGTGGGTGTGGTGGGAGAGATGGGTGCGGGGGGGCGCGCGCTGAGGGGGAAGGAGAACGGTGCTTGCGGGGGGGTTTTGAGGGTTTGTGAATCCCGGCGGGGGAGGCTGGCTTGAGGGAATGGTCAGTGGGTGGGCGAGGACGGGGGGGGGGAGGTAGTGGAAGGGGGCTGCTCCGTGGGGAGGGGGGTAGTTTGGGGGGGAAGGGTAGGTGGTGGGGTCAGATGATGGGTAGGTGGCGGTGGGGTGGGGAGGTGGGAGGGTAGCTGCTGTTGGGGGGGAGGGTGGGGTGGGGAGGTGGAGGAGTCCATGGGCTCGGAGGAGTCTTCAGTGATGATGGGGAGGGGGGTGGGGTGGAGTGTGAGCTGTGGGCGCGAGGGGGGGGGTAGGATTGGGGGAGGGGTGGGCATGGTAGGAGGAGTTGGAGTTGGGATGTGATGATGTGGGTTGAGGTGTGGGCCGGGTGTTGTGGGGTGAGAGGGCCGGAGTGGTGGAGAGTTGGATGTCAGGGAGGGAAGAGAGGTCGAGGGGGGTGTCCTCTGTGTCCTGTTGGTGGAAGGTTTCAGGGTCCAAGTGCCATTGATTGGGGGTGTGGGTATCTGTGAGGTGTTGGAACCATTGAATGAGGAGGTCAGGGGTGTTGCGGTGGAGGGTGTATCTTTTGGTGATGGTGAGGGGGTGGGGGGAGGGGGAGGTGGTGAAAATGGGGTCCGTGAGTCGGGCTTTCCCGAAGGCTGAGTAGTGGTGGGGGGTGATGGTGAGGGTGCAGGTGGAGTGGGTGAGGGTGCCTCTGTGTGTGTAAGTGTGTTTCAGAGGAATGGTGATGGTGCCATTGGTGGAGATGATGATGCAGTACATGTCGGGGTTGAGGGAAACTTGGATGCTGGTGGTGATGTTGGAGGAGTTGGAGGGGTGGGACCGAAAGTATGAGCCGTCGGGGAACTTGCGTAGGGATGTGTAGGTAGTGGGGAAAGTGGGGAGTGGGGTGGGGTGGAAGTCTGCGGTGTTGGTGTGTGTGAGGTGTTCGTTGGCTGTCTGGTATAATAGGGTGTGGAGCCAATGGGAGGAGGGAATAGTGCCGTTGGGTTTGATGCAGGGGAGGGAGAGGGGGTGGCGGGATTGGATAAGTACTGTGGTGAGGCAGGTGTCTGACCAGGGTAGTCCTGGGACTAGGCCGGAGACGGGGGGGGGGTGTGATGGTGATGTTGTGAAGGTGGTTATCAGGGGGTACGAGTTCATGGGGTGAATATGAAAGGATTGGGATGGATACAGGTCCTGATTGTGAATGGATGGGGTTCTCGGGGAGGTGGAGGATATTTATCCAAAATGCGGCCGGGTCGGCTTCGATCGGGGTTGGTGTGTCGAGCGGTTGAATGGCGTCCGCGAACTGGAGGACGAACTGGGCCTGTTCAGGGAGGTCTTCGAGGCAGTATTGGGGGTGGGTCGAGAGGGCAGAGCTGGTCGAGGTTAGTGCAGAGGCGAGGTCGCAGATAAGAAGGTCCTGTAGGAGGGCGATCAGTTCTGGGCCGGTGATACCGGAGAACAGGGGGGAGCGGATTTTCACGCGGCGGCCTGAAACTGCGGGGGCTGTGGCATCGCGGAGGAAGCGAATTTTCTGCTGTCTTAGAATGTTCAGGACCGAAGGGGAGAAGGTCGTTGAAGGAGGTACGGGACCGGCCAAGCTGAATTCACGTTGGTGTGAAGTAAGCTGGTACAGGAGGCCGATCGCTATACAGGAGGTGGGGATAGCGAGGCCGATTTCCAAAAAGCCTGAGCGGAGCTCGTCGGGGAGGGGAGTGGCATCGTCACATTTTGTGGCAGTGGGGTGAGGGGTGCGAGAGGGTTTCGCAGACCAGCGCGTATGGTGGGCGAGTTCCCGTCCGATTATATTTTTAACACGGTTGGGGAGGTCGGTGAGGCCGTTGACGCATTCGAGAAGCCAGCGGCGAGCCATCGAGCAGGCGGACGCGATCGGGTCTGGGTGTGACTGGTCCGGCATGAAGATGCCATGGAGCCAGAAGCGTGCGAGGTGGGGGGGGGGTGGTGGAGTACTGGCCTGTTAGGAGTAGGGAGTCGATCATCCTAGTGGAGAGGTCGTCGGCTGTTCCAAGTGTTCCGGTTGACTGTGGGGCTGAGAGGACCAGGGGGGCCTGGAGTCCTCGATGGATCGGGAGAGGGTCCGAGGCTGTGCCGAGCACCTGCTTGGGGCGGGGGAGTTGGGTGGTGGAGAGGAATGGGGTCAGCGGGTGTCCCGCGAGTGAGTTCCTGGGGTGGTGAATGTCCGTGAAACGGCCACTCTGCGGGGGATCCCACACCAGCGCCTGCATGTAGGTGGGGGGGGGGTTGAGTGAGGAGGACATGGCAGTCGAGCAGGGTGTCGGTAAAGGAGAGGAGGTATTTTTAGTGAGTGTAGCTTGTCGAGGTAGACGAGAGGAGTAGAGCGCGTGTTGGCTGCACGCGACCAGGTCTGATGGGACCTGGGTTTGGTGGATGTTGGCGGCGGACAGGGACGTCCGGACGCTCGGAGGGGCGCGATGGGGTGCGCCGGCCGCCGGGTAGAAGTGTTTTTGTAAACGATGTGGAGCGCGAGGATTTTGTAGTACTTTGACGGGTACCGATGAGGTTTTCGAAATGGATGGCGCGGTAGCTGTCGGGGGTGTGAAATTTAAATCCCTGGAAGCTGCGCCTTTGAGTGTGTACCGTCTGGTGTCGCTACGGATCCACTGACCAGTTAGAGCTAGGCTCGGGTGGGGAGAGGTGATAGGTGCGCGCTGTTCAGCGGCCCTGGTCACCAGTCTTGCGCTCAATGGGAGGCCAGGCCCAGAGCGAAGACGATCGGCGTTGCTCATTCGAGCTACCGACCCATCCCCTTGTTATATGGTATTATGTAGTACTTTAGTAGTACTGTGGATCGTTTTACTGTCTTTAGTGACGGTAGGATACCTTTTTTGGCAAAATAACATAACCACATGGCCGCAAGTCCTCCTCCGCGCCTCACCTTCCTCCTTCATCCTCAAATCCAGTCAGTCCATCTCCAAACTCACAGGGTCCGACACTTCTCTCACTATCCCAGTTCGCCTACTCGCCGCAATTCTCACCGAGCCCACTGACACTATCCACAACCGCCTTCCCGTCACGAACCTCAACATCAAACAAGCCTCCCTCCCCACCACCCTACATCCCTCCTGGATTCCCCTCCTCAACCCACACCTCCCCAGACACCCTTCTACCCTCTCCCCAGACATCCACTCCTCCCGCACCACCACTACCAACCCCACAGCCCGCATCACACACATAGACACGGAATACCTCACCCCCACAGACCACCACTACCCCCCTTGCGACGTGACACGCATCATATCCAAACACAAAGACACAGAATACGGACAAACACAATACATGGTCGAATGGGCCCCGGAACACCTCACGGAATGGGACATCCACCTCCAACTCGACGAAGGCTTCCAACTCATCTCTTCCACCCCCACATCGGTAACCCTACCCCCCCCCCTCCCCCACTGACTGCTCCATATGCCATAACCCTCTTCACTTGGAACCCACATCCACCTGCTCCACATGCCCGCACTTTGCAATCCACTCACAATGCCGCCCAGCTCAGGGTCCTGCCACGTGGCAGTGCGACTGGTGTACTGGTGGCCAACAGCACGACCTCACCCGTCTCCACGAGGTCCAATGGGCCCCATGCCTTCAACTACACGACACCATTAGTGAGACCCCCTCCGGCCCCACCGCCCTCACAGCATTTAACTCTGGCTTTGTCCCATCCACCACACCCATCCTGCCAGACCCCGGACCTCCTCCGTGGTCACACCCCCTAATCACATTCAACCACGCCCCCATTAACCCCGACCTTGACATGCTCCCTACCGGTAAATTCGCCATCCACGCACACCCATCCCTCCACGACACCACCATACTCTGCACTCCTGACGGCCGCGCAATCACCACCCTTAACGGCCCCCGCGTCCGTCATCTCTACCAACTCTTTCGCCCCGACCTCTCGCAGCATACGTTCGAGGAGGAGGTCTATCGCCTCCTTACTCGCATAGGCTCTCGGTCGGAAATCCAATCCCCCACACCCACCACCACCACACGCAACAGATGGGCCACTCGAGAGGACCTCCTCTCCGCTCTACGGCACACATTCCACATCCAGACAGAACTCTACTCCGACCCCCTTAACAAATCACTCCACTCACACACCTACCACTCGCTCTACCCAGAAGACATAGTCTTCTCGTCCAGCGGCAGTAACGCTCCACACACATGGCAGGGTACCAATATCGCAAATCCCGAATACGACCACGAATGCATGCGCCGTGCCATGGAACATGCAATCACCAGCGCACATCTCACAAACACACACACCCCCAGCGCTACCATCCTCATTCTCCCCCGATGGGAACACACACCTTACCGCCACTCTAAATACATCAACTCCCCCTACACACATCACCTATACACCCTCCCCAACGACGCGAACACCTTCCTACCCCCCGACCAACACACCGGCCATCCCACCCCCACCCCTTTCGGCACACGCTGGATGGTAGACATCTACCTCGTCGCTAACTCACTCGCACTCCACAACCTTCCCTCACGCACAGCCATGACCGCACTCCACAACACCCTAGAATCTATCTACGGCACACACCTCCCAAACCCCATCCTCAACATCCCACCACCACACCACAACACCCCCTACTCCCCTCACTCCGCAGGCATCTACCATCTCCCCCCAAACCCCACCCACCCCCTTACCCACCCCCTACAAGAACGAACAAGACTAACATACTTCCCGACCAGAGGAATCCTTGCTTGGAACTCGCAGGACTTCGTATACACAGACGGCTCGAAGAAAGGAGGCAACTCCCCTCTTGGAGCAGCAGCTACCCACCCCGCCTCGAACACCAACATCAGAATCCTGGTGACCTCTACCCCCCCCTCCCATACCATTAATCGAGCCGAACTAGCTGGTATCGCCATAGGCCTCCAACTAGGACATACCCACCTCCTTACTGACAGTGCGTGCTCCCTCAGCCTCATACAAGGTTACCTTAACTGCCCCTCCGCTTATAGGCACAACATCCACCGAGACACACTCCTCTCCATCACACACACCCTCAAAACCCGATGCGACGCAGGCATCCGCACACATCTAGGTAAAATTAAAGCACACAACCACTCACCCGGCAACGAACTAGCAGACACACTCGCTAACCAGGTCGCTGATGGTCACCCGCCAGATACAACATACACCACAGGCTCGGAGGTGTCCATTGGACATTGGACCTGGCCTTACACCCTCATACCACAAACCCAAGGCGAACCCTTACCCCACATTTACACAAACCTAAAAGCCGACGCACACACACACAGCTGCAAACACACACTTACACCCCTCTCGCAATCATCCAAACACGGCGCCCTACTCGCCCGCGCCGCGGCGGACGGTGCCGACTTCACCTTCCACAAAAAACACTCAACACTCACCAACACACAATTCACCCACAAACAAGAATTCATTTGGGGCGTCCACAACACCCGCCTCCTCCCACACAATCCCACCCTGCGATGTCCCATGTGTGGCCAATTCACCAGCAACGGCCACATGGCCGGTAACTGCCCATCCATGTCTGGCCTGAGACAGGACCGACACAACAGCGCGCTACAACTCCTCATGTCTCTCCTCGAACGCCACAATGGAGGTCGATGGGAAACTATCACTGCAGACTTCGGTAACAAACCCATCAAGTCTTTCCCCCACCCCACCACCTCCTACACCCCTCTTGACTGCCATCCCCCACACCCCTCCCACATGCCTACCCGCCTTGTTGATGCTGACGAAGGTCTCTCGACCGACTCCCTAACCTCCTGTCCCGCTATACTCCCCTCCGACATCCTCCCGTCTGAGCTGCGTCCCCCGGCACATAAACCCGATTTCATACGCCTCCTCGAACCTCGCTTCGTTGGCCACAACAACGGCCGCCGTAGATACTCGTCTATCAAAAAAATTCAGATAGGGGAATGGAAATACTGCACCGACCACAACCTCTCACACACAACCCGCCTGATTAGGACCAAATACACACCCCTCGCAAACGCCATCCGCAACCATTGGCCGGGTACCGAAGTCGACATCCTACCCATAGTCATGAGCCGCACGGGCACACCGCACTCATCCACCATCGAAAGTCTCACCTCCCTACTCACCCTCCGCACCGACCCTCCGGACAAACTCATCACCAAAACTCGCCTAGACACGTCTCGCATCCTTTCCACCCTCCACACACACACCGTCCAATGGCTGCACTATCTCCTCCTCGTCTACCGCACCAAATCACGCAAGACCACTCGCCAAGCATCCGCATAAAGACCTACCTCATGCCCCTTCTTGCACACCACCTTTAAACCGCTCCAGACCCTCCCCGGGGGGGAGTAAAACCCCCGACCACACTTGGAGAGGTTGGACACAGGAGGTTCACGGTCTAGCCCTGACTTGTAAGTTCCCTGTTTGACGTAGTTGGGAGGGCCCAGAGACAGCAGCCGACGCATCCGGCTTTTTGGTGAAAAACCGGCGCATACGGTACATGTTGTAAACAATTTCAATTTCAATTTGCGACAGCCTGAAGGCTTCCGGAGTAGTGACAGCAAAGGGACAGAGCTTGTGTGTCTGCTGAAAAAGGCCCTCTACGGCCTAAAGCAAGCTCCCAGAAACTGGAACAAGACTATCACTGCCTGGCTAGAGGAGTATGGCTTCTGCCAGTCCAAAGTGGATCCGTGTATTTTCATCTACCAGAAAGGAGGCCAATTGTACATCATGGCCCTCTATGTGGACGACAGCATCATTGCCGGAGCAGCGGGCCGATTCATACCGGAGTTCAAGGTTGCATTTGGCAGCATGTTCAACGTACAAGACCTTGGTCCAGTCTCGTGGCTGCTCGGCATGACGGTGGAGCGGGATCGTGGCACTGGCATCATCAGGCTTGGCCAGCGCCAGTACGTGCTCGACATGCTGGAGCGCTTCAACATGATGGACTGCAAGCCAGTGAGCTCACCAATGGCGGTAGATGCTGTGGGCAAGTGCGGGGACGAGACATCCGTCACGCAGCTGCCTCCCATGTCGGTGCCCTATCAGAGCCTGATTGGAAGCCTGTTGTACGCCTCTGTGAGCACCCGACCAGACATCACCATGGCTGTCAGTCATCTCAGCCGATACATGGCCAATCCTTGCCACGCGCATTGGGAGCAGGCCAAGCGAGTGCTTCGGTATCTCAAAGGCACCGCTGATGCATCACTGGTGTACGGAAGCAGCGTGCAGTCATCCGAGTTGGTAGGCTGGTCGGACTCAGATTATGCGAGCGATGTGGCTGGGCGGCGCTCCCGCACAGGATACGTGTTCATGCTGAATGGTGCGGCAGTGAGCTGGAAGAGTCAGCGGCAGCAGACTGTGGCACTGTCCACAGCGGAGGCAGAGTACATGGCGCTGACCAGCGCTACTCAAGAGGCGATGTTTCTGAGGCAATTGATGCACGAGATTCACCAGGACTCCGGCTCCGCTGTCACTATCCATGAAGACCACCAGAGCTGCATTGCACTCAGCAAGAATAGCATGACAACTGGCCGGAGCAAGCACATGGATGTGAGGTATCACTTCTGTCGGGAGAAGGTGGAGAGCGGCGATATCGAGGTCAAGTATTGTGCAACAGAGGACATGCTTGCCGATGCGCTCACCAAACCTTTGGTGAGTGAAAGGCACAAGAAGTTGTGCACTGCGATCATGGGTTTGCACGAGTAGCAAGGGGGAGTGTTGAACAGCATTGTTTGATATGGTAATCAAGTTGCTACTCAGCAATATTGATATCCAGTACGAGTGTTGCAGTGATAGGACAGCTGTGACTCAGCATATTTAGATGATAAGGTATTCAGCAATGCAATAGATATAGGTGCTGATAGTGGCAGGTTGCTGAGCGTTAGATATGATCTAAGGGCTCAGAATAGTGGTAGGCGTGTGCTCACCATGTGGTGGGCGCGTGTCATGATTGGAACGCGGGCGGTGTCATGTGATAGACAAGGATGAGACACTGCTGAAGGTGACAGACCTTCAGCGCCTTGTAGAGTGTGTAATCATTCTGTTTTCACCCATCAACTTTGTCACGAGGTCAAGTATTGTGCAACAGAGGACATCCTTGCCGATGCGCTCACCAAACCTTTGGTGAGTGAAAGGCACAAGAAGTTGTGCACTGCGATCATGGGTTTGCACGAGTAGCAAGGGGGAGTGTTGAACAGCATTGTTTGATATGGTAATCAAGTTGCTACTCAGCAATATTGATATCCAGTACGAGTGTTGCAGTGATAGGACAGCTGTGACTCAGCATATCTAGATGATAAGGTATTCAGCAATGCAATAGATATGGGTGCTGATAGTGGCAGGTTGCTGAGCGTTAGATATGATCTAAGGGCTCAGAATAGTGGTAGGCGTGTGCTCACCATGTGGTGGGCGCGTGTCATGATTGGAACGCGGGCGGTGTCCTGTGATAGACAAGGATGAGACGCTGCTGAAGGTGACAGACCTTCAGCGCCTTGTAGAGTGTGTAATCATTCTGTTTTCACCCATCAACTTTGTCACGAGGTCAAGTATTGTGCAACAGAGGACATGCTTGCCGATGCGCTCACCAAACCTTTGGTGAGTGAAAGGCACAAGAAGTTGTGCACTGCGATCATGGGTTTGCACGAGTAGCAAGGGGGAGTGTTGAACAGCATTGTTTGATATGGTAATCAAGTTGCTACTCAGCAATATTGATATCCAGTACGAGTGTTGCAGTGATAGGACAGCTGTGACTCAGCATATTTAGATGATAAGGTATTCAGCAATGCAATAGATATGGGTGCTGATAGTGGCAGGTTGCTGAGCGTTAGATATGATCTAAGGGCTCAGAATAGTGGTAGGCGTGTGCTCACCATGTGGTGGGCGCGTGTCATGATTGGAACGCGGGCGGTGTCATGTGATAGACAAGGATGAGACACTGCTGAAGGTGACAGACCTTCAGCGCCTTGTAGAGTGTGTAATCATTCTGTTTTCACCCATCAACTTTGTCACGAGGTCAAGTATTGTGCAACAGAGGACATGCTTGCCGATGCGCTCACCAAACCTTTGGTGAGTGAAAGGCACAAGAAGTTGTGCACTGCGATCATGGGTTTGCACGAGTAGCAAGGGGGAGTGTTGAACAGCATTGTTTGATATGGTAATCAAGTTGCTACTCAGCAATATTGATATCCAGTACGAGTGTTGCAGTGATAGGACAGCTGTGACTCAGCATATTTAGATGATAAGGTATTCAGCAATGCAATAGATATGGGTGCTGATAGTGGCAGGTTGCTGAGCGTTAGATATGATCTAAGGGCTCAGAATAGTGGTAGGCGTGTGCTCACCATGTGGTGGGCGCGTGTCATGATTGGAACGCGGGCGGTGTCATGTGATAGACAAGGATGAGACACTGCTGAAGGTGACAGACCTTCAGCGCCTTGTAGAGTGTGTAATCATTCTGTTTTCACCCATCAACTTTGTCACGAGGTCAAGTATTGTGCAACAGAGGACATCCTTGCCGATGCGCTCACCAAACCTTTGGTGAGTGAAAGGCACAAAAAGTTGTGCACTGCGATCATGGGTTTGCACGAGTAGCAAGGGGGAGTGTTGAACAGCATTGTTTGATATGGTAATCAAGTTGCTACTCAGCAATATTGATATCCAGTACGAGTGTTGCAGTGATAGGACAGCTGTGACTCAGCATATCTAGATGATAAGGTATTCAGCAATGCAATAGATATGGGTGCTGATAGTGGCAGGTTGCTGAGCGTTGGATATGATCTAAGGGCTCAGAATAGTGGTAGGCGTGTTCTCACCATGTGGTGGGCGCGTGTCATGATTGGGACGCGGACGGTGTCCTGTGATAGTGTTGTAAGTAATTCCTAATGCAGATTAGTTACAGAGAGCTAATGTATGCTCTGATAGAAGTCCTTATGTACATGACATCACCTAGAGTGTCTGAGCGCGATATCACAAACTAGCGTACAGCCACCTGACAGCGACAGCTGACACACACTCTTGTCTCGACACCAGCCGCCACCCAAGGCTGGTCGTGTAGCGTACCTGTAACCATCACGTTACAGTATCTTCCTTATCGAACCGTGCATACCACGTTCAACAGGTTATGGAGCCCTCCACCTGAAGGTTACGCGAGACGACAGTGCCTTTCGGCGTGCAACTTGGACACTCGCCCGAAGGCAAAGCCATTTTTTTTTCGAATAATCATACTTTACTCTGTATATTTATTTCCACTTTCTCAAACACTACTCTACGGAACAGCCCCGCTACCACCTACTCTACTCTACGACACGACGACCTAGCCAACCACACAAGCGCACTCGCTTGTGTGGACAGGGTGCATACAGGTCCAAGCTGGAGTGGGGAAGGGGGGAGCATTGTGAGGGTGAATACTCATACACAGGGTGCACGACAGCTTCAGCCGCAACGTAGAGCAGCGGACATATACACCTGCCTGTTCTTGCCTCGGCTGTCACTGTGCCCCACACTGGGTGGAGGATACGAAAAAGGTGCATTGAGACACCCCGGGGCAACAGGCCGACGGGTCGGCGGGCATCAGGCCGTCTCTTTGTATACCGTCGTTAGGCACAGTTACCGCTAGTGGATTTTTTCCACTGTCCGGTTGGGTACTCGACCCTTTTACGATGGCGCCAAAATCAAAGCCGGCACCTACCGCATCGGCCGCCGACTCGGGTGTCGACTCCGGCACGTGCGACACTCCGTTGCCCGACTCAGCCGGCGACAGCATTCGACTGGTGATGGAACAGCTACAGCTGCTCCACGCCAGAATGGACGACCAGGACCGGACGCAGTCGGAGCTTCTCCGTCGGGACGCACTGCGCGATCACCCGGTGCCTATCGACACGGCGCCGTTCCAACCTGTGCCCAACCAGTACCGGCCTGCTAGCGACCCCGTGGCTAATCCGGTACACGAGTACCCACTCCACAGCAGCGCCAGCCGGAGGCCCACGATCGACCCGGAGTTCGTTGCGATGACAGCAGACTGGGCCACCACCTTCGACGGTGACTCTTTTTCCCGGTCTTTTCGCATGGACGCTCCGCTTCTGCCGAGGACGGGTGAATTCAAGACCTGGAAGCGCGACTTCCTGTCGTTCCTTTCGATCAAGGGGGCTGCACTGATCCCTCAACTTGCTCTTTCCTCCTCTGGCGTGCCTCTGAATCCAGTCGCTCAGCGGTTCGCGCACGCGATGCTCGTTCAGTGCTGCCGCCAGAACAAGCCAGCTGCACAGGCCATCGCGGGGGTCCCCGCTGGACGACTCGACTGCGGGACAGCCGCATGGGAAGTGTTGTGCGAGAGACTGGACGCGCAGTCCATTTCACGCACGCTGTCGCTCCTGGACCGCATGATGGTTCGTCAGGCCTCTGGTCAATCAGTCTCGGCATACGTCCACGCTGTGAAGCAGTGCTTCGATGAGCTGAACGAGTGCCTGCAGCTGAAAGATGGCTCTGCAGCCATTCACCCCCACGTCCTCGCTCTGGTCATGATTCGCGGTCTGTCGAACGTTGGGCAGTATGGCCAAGCCAAACAGTGTGTGATTAATGCCTTTGACACCGACTTCATCCTGTCAGCCGACAAAGTGATGGGGAGCATTATCCACCAGGCTCAAAATCTTGATGCAGATGTCTCCAACAAGGGGGACACTGCTGATTCCGGGCCTGCGGTCAATGCCTTCCTTGCGGATCGCAAACGGCAGGGTGGCCGTGGCGGTGGGGGATGGACCGCGGACAAAAAGAAGTCCAAGTTCGCAATGAAGTGCGGGGCCTGCGGAGACCCAAACCATGTCTGGTCGACCTGCAAGGCGCCGGATGCTGATGTCCTCCGCTGGACACTGGCCAAGCGCAAACAGATTGCCGAGAGATACGCGGACCAGCCTCCCCCCACTGCACACCTCAGCCACCTTTCTGCTGCTGAAGCATCTGAGGGACATGCTCCCGCTGAGGACGCACTGGAATACGACATGCAAGACGAGTATGACGACACTGAGGTCAGTACGTCCTTTGCCTCAGTTGCATTCACGTCTGCTGCATCTCGTGTTGCCGACCTGTCTGAGTACTGGGTAGTTGACTCTGCCTGCTCCGTTAACTTGACGTCATTTCGGTCGGATTTTTCGGAATTTCATCCATCCTCCCGCCGCAGCACAGTTGGTGGTGTCGGTGTCACGGTCCAGGGCAGTGGAAAAGTCCGCATCCCCATTTGCCTGACCTCCGGTCGAACAGTCTTTCGGCTCGCTCATGCCCTGTACACCCCTGACTTGTCCTCTCGATCAGCGCAACGTATCAGTCGTCTCCTGAGTGTCAGCTGGATGCAGCAACACTCAGGGTGTGCGTTTTCTTTCCCTACAGACACTGACTCTGGCACTGTGCGTGTGACCACAGGAATGGGGATGCTAATCCCGTCGGGGAACGGACTGTACCTCCTCCCGAGGTCGCATGCCTGTGCGGGGATGTCCTCGCCCACCGTAGACAGTCGTAGCCAGAACTCTGTCGCACTTGCTGCTGAGTGCGACGCTGCTTTGTGGCACAGTAGAATGGGGCACCTGAACATGCAGAGCCTGCAGGCTCAGCATTCTCATAACACGGTGTCTGTACCGGTTATGCCTAGTTCTGTAAAAGATCTCGCCTGTGAGTCTTGCAATCTGAACAAAGCCACGTCTGCGCCAAAAAATCGCACAGCATCTCAGAAGCCAGCCGCCCCGCTTCAACACATGTCGTGTGATCTGTGGGGTCCTGTCAGTGTACCCTCCCCCTACGGCCTGCGGTATTGCTTGCTGGTCATCGACCACCACACTAACTTCATGTGGGTGCGGTTTCTGAAGTCTAAGGATGAGACGTGCGCGAAACTGGAGACCATCCTCCTGGACGCGCGGCATACTCATGCCCGTTATCACTCACACCTCCATGCATTTGCACCGTTTCTGAAATTCGACTCAGACTCGGTTTTCGAGGCCGCGAACACGCAGCTCATGTGCGCGAGATTGGGTTTCAGCACTCAATTCTCGGCGCCCTATGCACATCACATGCTTGGGAAAGCAGAACGCCCGTGGCGCACACTGCGTGACTGCGCGTCCTCAATGCTTCACGCCATGTCTGTGCCTAACAGCATGTGGTCATGCGCGATCAGCACTGTGGTCCACCTCCGTAACCGTACTTACAGTCGGGCTGTTGGCCCGTCTGGGGGGGTCCCTGTCACCATTCTCACAGGCGCAGTCCCTGACGCGTCAGTATTTCGCGTGTTCGGATGTGCAGCATTTGCCAAGGTACCTGATAACCTCAGACGGAAACTTGGCCTGAAAGCGTTCCGAGGTGTGCTGGTGGGGTACTCTCATAACTCCCCAGGGTATCGTATCTACAACCCCGCGACCAGGCGCATCACCACGTCTGTTCACGTCAAGTTTGAAGAGACTGTGCCCGGGTTTGGGACATCCCACCCTGTCGCCTCGTCGATTGATGTGTGTGCAGACACAGAGGCTCTCCCCATTTCCCCTGAAAGTCACCCACTCCCAGATCTGACCCTGGACACAGATGACACAGGGTGTGTGGAGGAGGTCGACAGACCCGCTCGCCCTCGCGGACCGCCTACTCGCTATGGGGAGTATGTTGCCCATGTCTCTGCTGTGCCGCGCGTGTGTGTCACTGACTCGTGTGAGCACGACCTGTCCGACCACATGGACGACATTTTTCCACTCCCTGACTTCTCCATGATGACAGCTCAACCACGTCACAGGTACTCTGAAGGACCTGTGAGTGATGTCGCTATGGTGTCCGCAAGCGTCTGTGTTGAACCCACATCTTACAAGGATGCCTTGGTTAGTCCACAGTCCGCGGAATGGCAGACAGCCATGCAGGTGGAATTCAACTCTCTGACGTCCAACCAGACGTGGGATCTCGTCCCCCTGCCCGCTGGACGCCGCGTGGTCAACAGCATGTGGGTCTACAAGGCTAAAACAGACGCATCTGGTGCTGTTTCTCGATACAAGGCACGATTTGTCGCAAAAGGCTGCAGCCAGCGCGAGGGGATTGACTACACGGAGACGTTCTCACCCGTCATCCGACTAGCTAGCCTCCGCGTCTTCTTCAGTATTGCCGCTGCTCGTGACCTCGACCTGGGCGGTCTCGACATCGACACGGCGTTTCTGTACGCACCCATCAAGGAGGATGTCTACATCAGACAGCCCCTGGGGTTCGATGACGGTACCCCCAATGTCTGTCACCTCCGCCGGTGCCTATACGGCTTGAAGCAGTCCCCCAGGGAGTTTAACGAGCTGCTTCGCGACTGGCTAGTCTCTCAAGGCTGGCGCCATCTAATCTCTGACCCATGCATCTACATCTATGAGGCCGACGGCGTCTTCGCCATGATTGCCCTCTACGTGGATGACATTCCTGTGGCGTGCAACAACACCGCCTGGCGGATGGCCTTCACCGCGCTGGTGCGATCCCGATTTGACATCAAGGATCAGGGTGACCTGTCCGACATCATCGGCATGCACATCACCAGGGACAGAGCGGCGCGCACCATCAGCCTCGATCAAGGCAAATACGTGCGCGAGCTGCTTGAAAAACATGACATGGTGGACTGCAAACCCTCGTGTCTCCCGATGGACCCCGGTTTTTTGGCTGCGCTCTCCAAGCAGACGGTTGTACCCCTCACATGCGCGGACCGGGACGTTTACCCGAGTCTGCTCGGCAGTTTGCAATATGCCGTTGTATGCACTCGCCCGGACATTTCGACAGCGCTCAGCATTCTGGGATCTGCGCAAGCGAACCCTACAGTGGCCCACATGCAGGCCCTTAAGAAAGTGTTGCGCTATCTTAAAGGGTCTCCAGCCATGAGCCTGACGTTGGGGGGGGGTGAGGACAACACTCTCCAACTTACAGGCTTCGCTGATGCAGACTGGGGCAATGACAGTGTGACACGCCGGTCACGATCGGGATTTGTTTTTACACTGGGCAGAGGTGCAGTCAGCTACAAGTCTAGAAAGCAGTCCTGCGTCGCACAGTCAACATGCGAGGCTGAGTACTACTCAGCAGCGGACGCGACTAAGGAGGCCATCCATATTCGACAGATGTTGTCGGAGATCTTCAGTCGACCTGTCAGCGGGACGACCACAATCTGGGAAGACAACCAGAGCTGCATCGCCTATTCGCAGAATGCACTGGTGAGCGAGAAGACCAAGCACATCGACCTGAAGTATTATTTCGTGAAGGACCACGTACAGCTGGGGACCGTCAAACTACGGTACCTACCCACCGGTGACATGGTCGCTGACATGCTGACCAAGCCACTACCTGGACCTGCACTCGTGAAACACAGGAGCGCCATTCTGGGGACATCAGGACCCATGCAGCGACACACTTTGTAGAAGGAATTCTGTAATCACTTCCATCAAGTCACAAGACACACCTTAGCTATCTTGAGGGGGAGTGTTGTAAGTAATTCCTAATGCAGATTAGTTACAGAGAGCTAATGTATGCTCTGATAGAAGTCCTTATGTACAGGACATCACCTAGAGTGTCTGAGCGCGATATCACAAACTAGCGTACAGACAGCTGACAGCGACAGCTGACACACACTCTTGTCTCGACACCAGCCGCCACCCAAGGCTGGTCGTGTAGCGTACCTGTAACCATCACGTTATAGTATCTTCCTTATCGAACCGTGCATACCACGTTCAACAGATAGACAAGGATGAGACACTGCTGAAGGTGACAGACCTTCAGCGCAACCTTGAACTCCGGTATGAATCGGCCCGCTGCTCCGGCAATGATGCTGTCGTCCACATAGAGGGCCAGGATGTACAATTGGCCTCCTTTCTGGTAGATGAAAATACACGGATCCACTTTGGACTGGCAGAAGCCATACTCCTCTAGCCAGGCAGTGATAGTCTTGTTCCAGTTTCTGGGAGCTTGCTTTAGGCCGTAGAGGGCCTTTTTCAGCAGACACACAAGCTCTGTCCCTTTGCTGTCAGTACTCCGGAAGCCTTCAGGCTGTCGCATGTATATCTCCTCGTCGATGTTGGCCTCCAAGAATGCTGTCACTACATCCAGCTGCTCCACCTCCCAATCATGGAAAGCAGCTAACGCTAGTACCACCCGGATAGAGATAACCCGCACAGTAGGAGCAAAGGTCTCGTGATAGTCCACGCCATGCTCTTGTGTGAAGCCACGCGCCACTAGTCTTGCCTTGTACCTTGCAATATTACCATCAGAGTCGCGCTTGAGCTTGAACACCCACTTGGAGTCCACTAGCTTTCTACCGGCAGGACGGGGAACCAGCTTCCAGGTGTTGCGCGATACAAGCGAGTCATACTCAGTCTTGATGGCTGCTTCCCACTCCGTGGCTTGAGGACCTCGTAGCGCTTGTTTATACGACGCAGGCTCGTGCACGACATTGCTTGGATTGATAGCTGCGGTGTTGCCAACAACCCACCACTGACCCGGAGGACGCCTCGTCCGAAGGCTATACCTTTGTGCAGTTCCATGCTGCTCCGCTGGTGCTGTCTCCCCCAAATTCGCATCCGGCTCGTCCTCAATCGACTGAGAACTGATATCGCCCGACGTATGCTGCTGCGTCTCCCCTACGGAAGTGCTAGGCTCCCCCTTCGCCACTTCTGGCACCTCACGAGGAGCCTCATCCACCGGCTGTGTCTCCCCCACGAATGTATCGGGCTTCTCCCTAGCCGCCTCATCAGAGGTGCTGTCATCACCAGCCTCGGCATCCAGCATCTCACGTGCGGGACAGCTCTCCCCCATGGAGATGATAGCACTCTCGTCAAACACCACATTGCGGCTACTCACCACACGTCGAGTGGTGGGGTTGTACACCAGCCAGGCAGGGGACTCGGGTGCGTAGCCCACAAACACGCCTTTCCATGCACGATCGTCCAGTTTGCGGCGCTGCGACTTGTCCACGTGGACATAAGCCGGGCAGCCAAACACCCGCATGGAACTCAAGTCAGCCGGTCGACCCGTAACAAGCTGATACGGAACGCCACCAGCTCCACTGCTGCACACCCGATTGCGGATGTGCACCGCTGCCGCCATAGCCAACGCCCAATAGGACTTCGGCAGCCCAGCATGCCGAATCATAGACTGTGCCATCGGAACCAATGTGCCCCACTGCCGCTCGATGCGACCATGCTGCCAATGAGCGTAGGGGGCGGTGACCTCTAGGGCGATGTTGAACTCGTCCAATAAGCTCCGGAACGCAGCACCAAGAAACACAGTGTCGTTGTCGACCCGAAGCCGGCGAACTGTGTACCCCAGGGAGCGAATGGTGGTCAGCATCCGGCGGAACGAAGAAGTAGCCTCGTCCTTGGAGCGCAAGGCATCATGCAGCACGAAGCGGCTGCGGAAGTCAACTGCGCCGAAGCTGTAGCGCCTCCCACCCAAGGATGGAACACTCATCGGGCCACAAAAATCCACACCAATCACCTCAAACAGTCCAACATCTCGGTCCGCAGGAGCACGAGGAATATTGCGGACTTGAGACTTACACACAGCGCAGGTCTCACAGAATCCCAACTTCTCGTGTGATGCATAGCCCAAGCCTTCCATGTGACCGAGGCGGGAATGCCACAGCCGCTTCCCCGATGACGCCGTGGCCGCCGAAGCCGTAGCACGCGCTGGAAGAGCAACCGTCGCAGGCAGCCAGATCAATCCGTGGGCTCGCTCCATGGGAATCTTAACACCACCACCATGAGCTGCGTGAAGCTGAAGATGGTCCATAGGATCGGCCAACAACACGCTATGACCCTGCTGCCGCGCCTGAGTGAGGCTAAACAACCGATGATATGTCCAAGACGCACGACGGGACAGCTCGGGAACGTGAAGCACATGGCGCAACGTGGCAGGAATCTTCGTACCGTCTGCAGCCGGCACAGTGATGCGGATAGTGCCGACACCCACAGCAAAAGCACTGATGCCCTTCACCCACAGCCGGTCAGACAGCGCACGATAGTTCACGAAGTCACCCTCCCCGGGGGGGAGTAAAACCCCCGACCACACTTGGAGAGGTTGGACATAGGTGGTTCACGGTCTAGCCCTGACTTGTAAGTTCCCTGTTTGACATAGTTGGGAGGGCCCAGAGACAGCAGCCGACGCATCCGGCTTTTTGGTGAAAAACCGGCGCATACGGTACATGTTGTAAACAATTTCAATTTCAATTTCAATTTCACGAAGTCATCACGTTTGCTTGTCATGTGGTGGCTGGCTCCACTGTCGGCTAGCCACATCCAAGTCTCCCCCTCATTCATCACCATGGCTCGTGCTTCACTGAACGACCTAGCAGGACTGGCAGTGATGTCTACCCCAGCAGGGAAAGCCACGGGAGACTCGAGACTTGCAGAATTGCCACTAGCACGCCTTTCAGGGCACTCTGAGCGGCGATGGCCCTTCTTGCCGCAACTGAAACAAATGCCGCGGAAGGGTCGGACTCCGCCAGCTCCCACAGCCACAGCACGTGAGTTCCCAGGGCCATTCATGGATTTTAGCTGCTCCTGAAGATCATGGACTTGGCGCTTCAAGGATTCAGCAGAGGTGTCACCGGAAAAGGCCGGAAAAGCTGCAGGGGGCGGCGCCTCCGTCAGAGTCCTGCCACGACTCTCAATACGCATGCCCTTCTGTCGAAGGTCGCGCTTGACGGCGTCCATACTGAGGCTGTGGACGTCCCATGTGTCTGTGATGGAGTGGTACTCTTGACGTAGACCCTTCACTAAGTACATGATGACCCGTCGGTCGTGAACGTCCTCCCCCACACGGGCGAGCTGGCGCTGAAGTCGGACCAACCGGTTCAAATACTGGAGACTAGTCTCATCGTCTGCCTGGGCCTTCTCCATATCCTGCAGCAGCTCAGCCAGACGGTAGATGCCATCGTCTTCATAGTGGTCCACCACCGCAGTCCACGCCTTGAGGCCGCAGTTCTCGTCAACTTCATGGACATTCTCAATAATAGAGAGATCGTCCTCAGGCAGCGCCAGAATCAAAGTAGAGTACAAGTCGATGTGTTGCTGCGCGGTAGCGGCGTCGTTCTCGAGGAGAGCCGGTGCCCAGCTCTGCATCAATCCAAAGGCACGAAACCTCTTCTTCCAGACATCAAAGTCTCTCCTTTCTCCACTGAACTTGGGAAGTTTGACAGAATCCATGGGTATTATATCTCGACAGCTCCGGAAAGTACCGAAAAAATCGACGGAAAATAGTCACCAACCACTGCCCGGCAGGCCTTCAAGGGGACGGTCAAGGTCCGGTCAACGGAGCTTCAGAACGAGCACGACAGGGCGCCGACCGAAGGCGGAGCTGTACTTCCGGAGTCTACACAGCCAAAGCAGACGGAAACCGGTTTCAGGAGGTCTGTCGGGGCTCGTCGTACAAATGGATAGTACACTGAGCAGGGATCCTTCACCAACTGAAAGCCAAAAACCCAGGGGAGCGAAAATGGACGAGGACTGCGAGAAAATCCCAACGAGCTGTACTTCCCGACTCAGAACAACGTAGGCAGGCGGACTATGGCCTTGGAAGGCCAGTCGAACGACGTCGTACAGAGGTGATAGTACACTATTGCAAGATGTCTCACCAACTCGCACTCAAACAACCCAGCGACGCAAGGAAAGACGCCAAATACCCAGATATTGGATCCAGTAATATGAAAAACGAAGGCGCAGGCTGAAAATCCAAGGCACAGGCGACAGAACAAGCGTTGTTCAAGCGAGTGAAAACGGTCGGTGGTTTCTAGGCTCCAAGCAACACAAGAAAGTCGCTACCAGCCCGAATTCGAAGGCAAACCACCCAACAAAAGAGAGTCAACCGCTTTTGCGACCCAGCCACACCTGAAGATCGTGTAGCACAACAGAAGCCCAAGACTCACGCAAAAAGAAGCTCAAGGTAACGGTTCCAGTCAAGTGTGTCGACTCCAACCGAGAGCAAAAGGAGGGCCCATAACCTGACAAAGTTGATGGGTGAAAACAGAATGATTTGTTGGAGTTTGGAAGGTATGGTTACACGGGTAGTCTAGCCGGCCCCGCTAGGGGGCCAGCAGTGGGGACAAAGGAAGTGAAAAGAGAGAGATGGCGGCCGGCAAAGGCACCGGCAGGGCCGGCCGACCGCCACTAACGGGGAAATAGAGTACCGCTATTAGTACAACACTAAGTACTAAGATAAGGACTAGCTACCTTGTACATAAGCACTAGGTAATGCAATGCTAGTGCTAACACTCCCCCTCAAGGTAGCTTAGGTCTTGTCGTCGCCCTTGCTTGTCTTTAAGGAAGGAGTCATGTTGGTCGTAGGCGTTGTTCTGGTAGCGGTATCTCAGGCCGGGTAGGTGACGCTACAGGTGCTCACAGGAACGGGATGCTACCGGCGAGTTGCCGACAATAAACTGGTCCAAATGTACTGCTTAATGTACTAGTCTGACATGTAGCGGGAAAACCGTCCACGGGCGAATTAGCTATCGCATGAGAGCGACCGGCGAGTGCGGGGAAAAGCCAACAGGGCTGCCACAAGCGTGTAGGCACTCGAAAAGAATAGTCGGGCGCTATCGTGTCGACTCCCCCCCCTTCGCCGTGGGCAAGGTTAGAACCTCGCTTTGTCAGATGAGCGTTGCGGCGTTGCCTCGGGAAAAAACAAAAACAGTACTATTTAAAGTACGCGCGGGCCGAATTTTCGCGAATCGGTTTGAATTTGATTTTGAAACCAGATCCGGTCGATAGCATCGGTGAGCTGTGAGAAGGGTGGTGTAGACAACCAACCTAGGGCGGCCATATGTGACCATGGGCGGCTGGTGTCGGTAGTGGCAGTTCAAGCGAGTATCTGGGTTGCACGCTCTTCTCCTTGGGTGGCGGAGGCGGTACTGCTAGCCTAGGGCGGCCACGGGGGACCTTGGGCGGCTAGCGTCGGTGTTGACTTCAGAGCGAGTATCTGGGTTGCACGCTCTTCTCCTACTTGGGGCTGCCGTATTTCGGAGGTCTGACTATCCCGGGTAACGTTGTGGGGGGCCCATAACCTGTTGGAGTTTGGAAGGTATGGTTACACGGGTAGTCTAGCCGGCCCCGCTAGGGGGCCAGCAGTGGGGACAAAGGAAGTGAAAAGAGAGAGATGGCGGCCGGCAAAGGCACCGGCAGGGCCGGCCGACCGCCACTAACGGGGAAATAGAGTACCGCTATTAGTACAACACTAAGTACTAAGATAAGGACTAGCTACCTTGTACATAAGCACTAGGTAATGCAATGCTAGTGCTAACATGATTACACACTCTACAAGACGCTGAAGGTATGTCACCTTCAGCAGTGTCTCATCCTTGTCTATCACAGGACACCGTCCGCGTCCCAATCATGACACGCGCCCACCACATGGTGAGAACACGCCTACCACTATTCTGAGCCCTTAGATCATATCCAACGCTCAGCAACCTGCCACTATCAGCACCCATATCTATTGCATTGCTGAATGCCTTATCATCTAGATATGCTGAGTCACAGCTGTCCTATCACTGCAACACTCGTACTGGATATCAATATTGCTGAGTAGCAACTTGATTACCATATCAAACAATGCTGTTCAACA
>JAPMLY010002369.1:0-54473 GCA_026401115.1 Tetraselmis chui
GCAAACACATTCCTACCCCCCGACCAACACACTGGCAACCCCACCCCCACCCCATTCGGCACACGATGGATGGTCGACATATACCTCGTCGCCAACCCCCTCGCACTCTCCACCCTCCCATCACCCACAGCCATGACCGCACTTCACAACACTCTCGAATCTATCTACGACACTCACCTCCCCAACCCCATCATCACCCCCCCTCCTCCACACCTCTTTGTCACCTACTCACCCCACTCAGCAGGTATATACCACCGCCCCCCAAACCCAACTCACCCCCTCACATACCCCCTCCCGGACCGCGTACATCTAACGTACCCCCCCACCAGAGGCACCCTTGCTTGGAACTGGCAGGACTTTGTATACACAGACGGCTCGAAAAAAGGCAGCTCGACCCCCCTCGGAGCAGCAGCTACCCACCCCGCCTCGGACACCAAAGTCAAAATCCTGGTGACCTCTACCCCTCCCTCCCATACAATAAATCGTGCTGAATTAGCTGGCATAGATGTAGGCCTCCAATTTGGCCGCACCCACCTCCTCACAGACAGTGCGTGCTCCCTCCGCCTCATACAAGGCTACTTAAACTGCCCTTCCGCTTACCGCCACAACATTCATCGCGACACCCTCTCATCTATCACACACACCCTTAAAACCCGCTGCGAAGCAGGCATCCGTACACACCTCGGCAAAATCAAAGCCCACAACCATTCCCTAGGCAACGACCTCGCAGACACCCTCGCAAACCAAGTCGCGGATGGTCACCCACCCGACACTTTATACACCACAGGTTCTGAAGTCACAATAGGCCACTGGACATGGCCATACACCCTCCTCCCACAAACCCTAGGGGACCCCATACCCTACAGATACACCAACCTCAAATCCGACGCACACACCTACAGCACAAAACACACACACACTCCTCTCTCGCAAACAACCAAACACGGAGCCCTCCTCGCCCGCGCCGCGAAGGACGGCGCCGATTTTTCTTACCACAAAAAACACTCAACCCTCACAAATATCCAGTTCACACACAAACAAGAATTCATGTGGGGCGTCCACAACACCCGCCTACTTACTCACAACCCCACCCTGCGCTGCCCCCTATGTGGTCAATTCACCAGCAACGGCCACATGGCCGGTAACTGCCCCTCTATGTCTGGTCTAAGACAGGACCGACACAACAGCGCTCTGCAACTCCTACTCTCCCTACTGGAACGCCACAACGGAGGACGTTGGGAAACCATCACCGCAGACTTCGGTAACAAACCCATAAAATCGTTTGCTTCCCCCACCCCTGCCCACACTCCACTTGACTGCCACCCACCTCACCCCACCCACATGCCCACCCGACTTGTTGCTGCTGACGAAGGTCTCTCGCCTGACTCCCTAACCTCATGCCCCGCCGTCCTCCCCCCTGAGATTCTCCCCCCCCTGCTTCGTCCCCCTGCACACAAACCTGACTTCATCCGCATCCTCGAACCCCGATTCGTTGGTCACTCCAACGGTCGCCGTCGCTACGCGTCCATAAAAAAGATTCAGATAGGGGAATGGAAGTACTGCACAGACAACAACCTCTCCCACACAGCCGACCTCATACGTGACAAATACACACCCCTTGCGAACGCCATCAGAAACCACTGGCCAGGCACAGTGGTCGACATCCTCCCCATAGTCATGAGCCGCACAGGTACACCGCACTCCTCCACCATCACGAGTCTCACCTCCCTTCTCACCGCCCGCACCGACCCTCCAGATAAACTCGTCTCCAAAGCACATCTCGACACATCTCGCATTCTTGCACAACTCCATACGCATACTGTCCAATGGCTGCATCACCTCCTACGCATATACCGCATCAAGTCCCGCACGACCTCCCGCCGCGCATCCGCACATTGCCCCCTCGCACGACCCTGAATGCACACAACCTTCGCCTCTACTTGCACCCTCCCGTTAACGGTCTAGCCCTGACTTGTAAGTTCCCTGTATGGCATAGTTGGGAGGGCCCAGAGACAGCAGCCGACGCATCCGGCTTTTGGTGAAAAACCGGCGCATACGGTACATGTTGTAAACAATTTCAATTTCAATTTCAATAGATTAGGCTGACCCGTCGCTCCTCTCGAGACATTGGTTCGGTGGGAGCGGCGGGCCATGGATCGTGATCCAATTCGTGCTTTTCCACAGGACGGACGTATACTCGTGGGTACGTCGCTACTGCAATATTGTAAGGGTGCTGATGCTATAATACGACCAGTACCTCCCGGTACGTACAGATATGCATAATTAATCTAACCAGCCACATGACGCGCAAGAGCGAGCTCTTCGAAGCAAAAGGAGCCGCGTCGTGAAACCCAATGCTAGGCAGGCCGCGTCTCGAGACACATGACGACGGATAGACAGCCCTAACGCCTGACACGTAAGCGTAGCTTGCAGGCTAAAGCAATCTGGGCAGAAACCTATTTAAGCCTAGTGCAGTAGAGGGAGGTGACAGAACCTTTTGACAATTCCATTGTTCACTTACACCATCTACTGCCTAAGTACAGCAGTGAAACATCTTTCACCATTGCCTCTCGACAACATCATTTTGCCATCTTGCAACAACAGAACTAGACAGACTAGAACAGATTTGTGCTAGCGTTTAGCTTTCAGAGGCTAACCGCCACACAAATCTCCCACGGAAAGCACATTAGGAAATGAGGAACCCTCACGCGACGCAAAAAACGCAACACGTCAAGGCGACAAGCGGCGCCTCGCGCGCCACGCGAGGAAACACGGAGACGCTTGCGGCCCATGGCGCGGGTGAAGAGCGTTGTGGCAAGAGAAGGCATCCCGGCCGAGGAAGAAGCGTTCTCCACACTATCCGATGCGGCGGAAAACCCGTGCAATACGTTCGTTGTCCTTGAGTGGCATGAACGGTTAGAGAAGCCTTTCGGCGCCGATAGCATGCCAACAACTTGCCCAAATACATCCCTTCAGAGGCGGATGCATGTCATGCCAACTATGCCAAAAAAGCCGTGGCGTATGGTGCATGGCCGCCGAGAGCACCAAATTCCGTGACCGCAAAGGGAATGAAGCGTATCTCGGGGCGTCTCTGTTTACATATCCCTCCGTAGGACTTCTAATGGACACATGTGTACGCTAGACTCCGGGGGAGTCTTGGCCCTCCACCTATAGGTGTTCGCTATAGGTGTTCGCCGCTCAGTCGAGATGCGATGCGATGGGTTCATATACACACTATGTTCCCATCGGGTACCGACTTTTGGCGGTACTTGGATAAGGCGTACACCTCCGTTCCGGGAAGCGGCGGTTCTATCCCCCTTCATGCCATTCCGTGTGTACATGGATTAAGAGGTTATGGGCCCTCCGCGTTTACGCGGGGTTTACTAGGGCACCGGCCGGAGTTTGTCCATTAAGGGGGAGTGTTTACATATCCCTCCGTAGGACTTCTAATGGACACATGTGTACGCTAGACTCCGGGGGAGTCTTGGCCCTCCACCTATAGGTGTTCGCTATAGGTGTTCGCCGCTCAGTCGAGATGCGATGCGATGGGTTCATATACACAATATGTTTCCATCTGGAACCGAGGTTTGGCGGTACTTGGATAAGGCGTACACCTCCGTTCCGGGAAGCGGCGGTTCTATCACCCTTCATGCCATTCCGGGTGTACATGGATTATCAGTCTCCGCACGCCCTCAATCCTTCTTATCATATCCCAAAGACCGCCCAGCACGGGGCCACAATACTTTTCATTAGTCATTTCGATTTATGATTACATAGCTGAAAAGTATGCCCGGGGCGCCAAAAAGAAAATGAATAAAAATAATAAAATATTGTGCGAAAGTTCGGAGTGTGGTCCCAACTTTTGTGAGGAGTGTACGACATCAGGCGGCTTTACTACTAACTTTATTAGCAGGCGCGCGCAGCAGCGAGATTTCGTCATATCTCGTGAAAGCAAACCGCGACCCTCTTCCCGTCGTACCAGTACCGTACCACCAGAAGCAGGTCTCGTATGTACAATACAGCCGCGGCATGCCTCGAGTCTCCTCGCTACAGCATTGGCAATAGACGTCTCTTCGGGGCGCGGCTTTACGGGGGTCGTCAAGTGTGCTGAGCCAGTGCGCCAGTGGGGCGGGAGTGAAGTGGCGGGTTCTCGTTCTGAAGGCAATGGTGCGTACAGCTTGCTTGTGTGCGACTGTGCGGTGTTGGTGTAGCCTCAGCATGTCTCGTAAATCCGCGCCCGCGTAAAATCAACCGTCCGCCTCCTCCCCTCGCCCCCGATTCGTATGTGGCAGCAGTGGTCACGCTCTTAACCACGTTCACGGAGGGGTTCTGCATGGCACCGTAGTTGCTCTCGTAATATGCTAACCAAGGCTTGCGTGGTGCTGGCTTATTCTTTTCCAGCCTGTCCAGCACCCCGGCCGCCCCGGACCGTCGCTCCTCGGACTCGTTAAGGCTCGTGGCTCATAAGTAATGTACACCCGCGTCCCACGGTAAATTTACAGCGCTGCTAACAGCTCGTCCCAGCCTCCTACTGGGTAGCACAAACATGCAGAGCACGAATGTTTGCTTCAAAATTTCGAGATTTACGGTCTGAGACGACTTTGAGCGAGCCGATGGTCGTAGTTGTCACGGGCAGCAGGAAAGTACGCGGTGCGCTGAGTGCTGACTGACCGCGTTCGCACGTGCTCAACAGGTAAGGCGAGTGGCCCTCGCCTGATCTTGTCGAGCTCAGCATAATTCCAATAAATAAACAGACAGTTTTCTAGACACTTTGGGGCAGCCTCTCCTATTAGCCGGAGAGCACGCACAGCATGGGGTGTGGCGCGTCCAAGTCCGAACCTGGTATGAACGCCCCTCACTGCCTGAGAGAGTGACAGGGGGTGAATGGAAAACTGGCAACATAAAGTTCGTGTTTGAGGTTCAGTCGCTGCTTGCGCGTGGTGTGCAAGTGTGTGGGTTTGTTGGTTGTATGGAATACCATGTTTTATTATGGGCATGATCCATGTCATGCAGAGCCACTTGGGTAATTGACTAGGTATGTCTACACCATCTTTTTGCATCTCATGATTTTGAGATTTTCTACCCGCTCCAGGTGTCAGCTCACCGGCTGCAGTGCAGCAACACATTGTCCCAGAGCAGAATGGTGCCAGCGATCCCCCTAGGTGAGGAGCCTTCGCCCATTGTAGCGCGCACACGTGTAGCTCCCCCATGTGCGGCCGCTTCATCCCCAAGTCGGTTAGGTTAGAGCGCAGCGAACGCGCACCTCACGCCAACGTGTTTCACCATTTCAGGAAGGAGATTTCCCCCACAACAGACCAAAGCTACCCCCCGCAACGTATTCCTGAGGCTGTAAATCCGAACTCTGCAGGGTCGCCAGGTAAGGAATGGATGAGCAAATGCCATGGATTGGCCCCGTCTCTCATTCTAACCGTACCTGAGTGGCTTCTGTTGCTGCATTCCTCGTCCCACTTCCAGGTGCTACTGGCACCACAGAGACAGAACACACGGCATTACTCGACATAGAAAGGTGCGAGTGCTGAACCATGGCCTCTAGCAATCAGAATGTACGCGATCTTTTACATGCAAGCGTATGTCAGCGGATCTCTCAGGCTTCATCGTTTTTGAGTTGCCAAGCTGCGGTTGTGGATAGGACCGCATGGCTGTACGCTTGTTTCATTTTCTTTCCATGGTTTTTTAGGGTCCTAGTGGGTTGCTTATTTGATTTTGTTGCTATCGTGTATTTGCACATCCATAAATGTTTATCGCCGCCTTTGTCCCGCCACATAAATGTTTATGGCCGCCAGCACTGCGGTGCATTTCACATTTTT
The DNA here is from genome assembly GCA_026401115.1 of Tetraselmis chui. Classification (NCBI taxonomy): domain Eukaryota; kingdom Viridiplantae; phylum Chlorophyta; class Chlorodendrophyceae; order Chlorodendrales; family Chlorodendraceae; genus Tetraselmis; species Tetraselmis chui. The sequence goes on from JAPMLY010002369.1 coordinate 5,829, forward strand.
GGTTGTGGCGAGAGATTGCAAGTGCTAGATTGATTACCCTTTTCTATCAATAAACACCCGTGGCGCTATTGTTCTGGCTGTACGTGTTTTTGTCAAGAGAAAAATTCGTATCAAAGCTCATGGTACAAAAAGTATAAGCACTATTTGAATTAGACAGCCTTTGGTTTGATATTGGTTTGCTTTCTTTGTGCGAAGCACTTCATTTGAGAGGCATGTGCATTGGGTGGTCAGTTGGGCGACATCCGTTTAATTTGTGATTGCTTTCATGAACACCAATGTCTGTTCTCTGCTAAAAGACTTACGTCGTGTGCTGCTTCACAGCGACTCGGGCAGGGGAAGTGGCGGTAAAGAGAATGGGAAGGAAAGGCAGGCAGACGCATGGCAGGCAGGTGCTGACAGCAGCAAAACGGTCCCTGTGGTGGCGATAAACGCTGGGAAGGTGTCGGGTAAAGTAAAGACCATTCTGGATCACGAGGTAAGGCACATTGTAGGGTAGGGGTGGCATATTGGCAAGTATCGTGCTAGGTGATGTCGGCTCAGCACGGCAGGCTGTATGTGACGCGTGTTGTGTGTCGTTGGCATTGGCAGGATGAGGATGAGTTCGCATCCAGCGACACAGCTGTGGAGGAGATCCCTAGCAGCGTGAGCGGCAAGCAGAAATATCACGCGTCGCAGGGTGGGACCTTTCTCATGCAGGGTGCTGCGAAAATAGACAACTCTGGGACGAGCAATCCGATATCTGATTCATTTGCGGATGGCGACGGTAGCATTCAGTCACAGATGAAGCCTGTGAAGGCAGCAGCACCGCGCAAAGTTGATGACCACGCGTTTGCGAGCATTGCGCCTGGGGGAAACCTCCCGTCTCTGACCTCGTTCCAGCGTCGTGCGGACCCCAACTGGCTCAGCGCCTCGGCACTGGACCACCTGGGCGAGGAGTCACCGAATGACAACTCGCGCGCCGCGGCGGACGATGTTCACGAGTTCAACGGCGTCGACGACGTGCTTGTCCTCAAAGAGGGGTTCAGCGAGGAGGAGGAAGAGGACGATGTTTTCGATATGAATGGCATGTCTGCTCCGGCGTTTCAATATGAGGGACGAAACCGTGCTCAGCCAGCGTCCGAAGTGGCGGCAGTGGCTGAGGAAGAGCTGGACCCGGATGACCCGTGGGCCAGTCTGCAGAACCAGTACCGTATCAGAGAGGATATGGGCTCGCCTACAGTCTCGGGACGCAAAGAGCATCGCAAGGCTAACAGCACCGGAGTCAGGGCTGGGCATACCGAATGGAGCAGCTCTCTGAGACCAGACGAAGAGTTGGTTCTCGACATTGACGCAGAATCGGGAACCACAGCAGTAGTAAAATATTCAGCTGTGTCGTCAAAGCCGGGTAGAAAGGCGAGAGAAGGGGGCTCGTTCCGAACCTCTGCCGGTCCGAAAGAGGCGTCATGGGGTCAGGGCGAAATGGCGAGGGCGGGCGACATAATGCTGGGCCGTGGCGCCCTCGACATCGGCGACGACGACTTAAACGGGCAACTCGATGCTCTGTATGCCGAGGATAATAATTTGTCGGAGCAGTCGTTTGACGTTTCAGCGCCCGAGGTGCCTCTGGGACATCAGAAGGGCGCCGACATTGCGATGGAAGACTTCATAGAGGAGATCGAAACGTATGGGGGGAAGGCTGACGGCGTGCATTCCGCGTCGTTGGCCGACAAGCTTGCGCAGTTCGAGGCAGGGTTTGACGAAGATGAGGACTTGATGATTCAGGAGGAGTTGCGTATAATGTCTCAGAACAACTCGTGACCTATTTATTTAATGCCAAACCTTATATTGGCAGCACTAATTCTTATTATGTGCTTGCGGTGTGATCTTGAATGTGTCTCACTACCCGTCAAATACGGACATGGGTGTCAAGTCGGGTTCGTCAAATCAGTGGCATGGGTGTTCAGAATCCATGTGGCGTGCTTTTAGGGTTAAACAATGACGCCGCCATCGTTACCCAGACCTACTGCTTCCCATCGTTAAATAAGAAAGAGTAATTACGATTGCATTCATTGCAATCAAACATAACTGCTAAACACGGACAGAAGAAAAGAGAACAGATGCTAGTATTTGGGAAAGAGTGACGACCTGGCATACGGTTAGTATTTGTCTAGCGATACGTTGATATTGATTTAAATCTAAAGGTTTGCAAACTCAACTCCCATGTGTATGGATAGCAACCTTGCGGTTAATGATAATACCGTCAAGAACGGCGCGTCGCACCTCTAGGACAACTAACTGCTATTGGCTCTGAGGCGCAGCCAACCACCATAACTTGCCCAACGATAAGCTCTAAATAGCCCTAGCTAGCCTCATGAGCCGGAACTAGCCTAGAGCATGGCACTCTCTTCTTTCGCACTCATCAAATCTAGGCTTCGCGCGAACAACAATCTCGACTCTTGTAGTAGAGTAGGTGTCAATCTTACATCATCGCCTCATGCGCACTCGAGCGTCATGAGACACTTCGCTCGTCATCGCAACCTCTCACCATGCAGCATGCGCAATCGACTTCCGCTCCGGGCGCCGACACTTATTAAGCCGATCCGCGAACCGCAAAACTATTCGTACAACGATCACAACGTCGCAACGGCGGACTACTAAGTAATTATGGCAGCAAACGCAACCTTAAACCCCCGATTCCAAGGTGCTAACGCCACGTCCGCTACTACGAGTCAACAACAGTCCCTTGCCCCCGACGCGACACTAGCGACGGAGGGTGGTACGGCCGCCCCTAAGCCACCGATCGACCGGTTGAACGACGAGCATGAGCTTGCCGGGCCCGAGTTCGCCTAATACTGCCAAGTCATCCATGCCGGTTAGGAGCACCCCCCGGGCGAAGTCGAAGAGCCACGATTCTTGACACTCGTAGACGATACGGCACGAGCTATGAGCGTGAAGAAAGCGCAGTCGGCCTACGACGAGTACCTCCACATTGGGTACTATGCCTTCTACGATAGCTTAGCCAACGCGGAAATTAGCGAGGGGTTGGACACGATGTCAACCGGACCATCTCTATCGCTAGAGAAGACAACGGCCCTTGTCCTTAACATAGAGGGTCACCGCACCAACAACGCTACGGAGGAAGCCGCCCGTAGTAGAATGAGCTTCCTCCGCTTCACCAAGGGCGAACAAGCGAGCATTGACACGAATCGCGTATTCGCCCAAGCCGCGCCCGAACATTATTGCCGCTCATATTGGATGCGTTACGTTGCGCCAAGCCTTCGTCGATCACACACATGAAGTCAGCCTCCATACCGATGGCATGTTGTGGCAGGAGCAACTTACTCCAAGGTCACAACTAGCCGCACCATCAAGGACACCAATGGCGCTGAAGGCCGCAACGGACAAGCGCAAGGCAACAACAATCGCCGCGGCCACCACGCGAGCCAACTCGGGCGCCAAGCCAACCGACTCCACCACGCCCCCACAAAAGAAATGATAGTGTGGCCCGCTGCGCCGACTTTTGCTACCCGGCATCCACCTTCATTAGGTTATTGCGTCACCGCGTACGGTGAAGATGGCGGGAGTGGGACATTATCGGCGCGAGCGGACAAGTCTTGAGCTTGAGTCACCACGCGCCCGAGTCAAGTTAAAGCACGGAGTGCGGCCCCGCCCGTTCAACCGCGGCTGCGTGATGAACGACGCGACCCCGGAGCAACTCGCCTTCCTCGCCATGGAGCTACCCCGCTTTGAAGCGTGCGGCGCTTGGGAGCGCGCACATAGCTTCCGCTACATCTCCCGCATATTCCTTGTCCCGAAGCCCAACGTCTACTAGTGGCGTCTCATCATCGACCTCCGCAAATCAAAGACCTTATGCTCCGACTTCAACATGACTTGCGAGACCTTGAAACACCTCCGGCATCTCTCCCGACTAAGAGACTACTTTGTCTCCCTCGACCTCACCGACTGCTATTGTACCATCGGCATCCGAACGGAAGACCGCGAGTACTTCACACTCAACTACCGTGGCGTGTTATGGCGCCTCGCGTGCCTTTTGATGGGATGGTAGGGGTCCACCTACTACTTTTGCAAGCTCAACCATGTTTTCATGAACTATCTTCGACACCCGCACGCGCCCGCCGCGACGCCAACGTCGGCATCATCAGTAGCATCGCCCCTACCCCGCCCTTCTTGTGGTTTACTACGCAACAACCGCTAGCGAGGAGTTAGCCTCATGCCCTTCATGGACGATTTGCTATTCCTCGCTACCTCTTTTCTGGCGCCCGCCGGCGGCGCAACGGCGGCGAACCCGGAGGGGGGTGCGCTCGCATGCCCGTCGGCATCCCCTCGCCTCCCCGTGGTGACCGCTAGAAACTCCGTAGGCGTGCCAAGTTTGGCACGGTTGGAGGCTAAGAGGGCCGACAGTGCGATCCGCGCGATTAGCAGCTGTCGGGAAAGCCATGTACATGGGGCTTTAGATATATATATATTTATTTATTTAAAGCCCCATGTACATGGCTATATATGTACACTACCGGCGCCAAGATCTCCCGCTAGGGCCGTCCGATGTGTTTTTCGTGGCAAGATACTAATGTATACCGTCTTACTTGGGGGGTTGGGGCATGTATCTCAAGAGCGTGTGGTGGCGAGGAGGGTACGGCCATATCAACGATGGGACGCGGGTGTTGAGGTTGGCGGCGGATAACCGGGAAGTAGCGCTAAGGCAAGATGCTCACTAGCCGTCGACCCGCCATGTGACTATCGGGCCCCGCTAGAGGGCGAGACACGACAAGGAGCATGAGGAAAGCCGCAAGCGGAGAAGCGGCTCGGTCTGGAGGCGGCGATCCTCGGGATCAACCGCTGCCGGGCCTTTACGGACGGTATTTTTGGAAACTAGATAATGGCCGTACCTTACGTAGAGATTTATGCCCTCCACTACCCCACGGATTTCCCTTACTTTTCCCAACATAGATCGGAAACGTATGCATGCATAAGGAAGTGGTTATCGTCTTACTTGCGAATGACACGGGTGGGCCCAATGCTCTTTGGGGAAATGTGAGAAGGGTACGGGTGTATCTACGGCCCCGGATCTAAGGCCAGTCGGGACGCAACACAAGGGCGGTAGGGAGTTCACTAGCTACTGACTACGTCGTCTAGCTACATATCCCGGGGGGAGGAGTACGCTTGAGCGGCAAGGAGGCGCGGCGGGGGGGGGCGGCTAGATCTAGCGGCGACGACCCTCGGGGTCGGCCGCCGCCGGAAAGCCCCGCACGGGGGGTTTTTTAATAGTTTCCGTGCCCCGCGGCCCGTCGGATCATGCTACGATGACGTGCCCTCCCACTTTCCATACCACTATCGCTAGGCATACCTAACACTAGAGAATGTGGGCCCGGGCTAGCGTGGAGGCCCTCACTCGAAACAAGTCTTCTCGGTGGACACGCAATCGGAAGGGGGGGGGTACGGGCGCAAGACGGACTGCAAAACATATACTTGGGTACCACACAAGAAATAGCCGGGGAAATGAGGGGGAAAACACACCGGCGCGGAGGGGTGAGCGCTACCTTTTTTTGTCTGGTAGTCTCGGTCCCCCCCCCCTGCCCTCGAGTTGACGGGGGACTGTTAACATATCCCTCCGTAGGACTACTAATGGACACATATGTACGCTGGACTCCGGGGGAGTCTTGGCCCTTCACCTATAGGTGTTCGCTATAGGTGTTCGCAGCTTCTTCGCGATGCGATGCGATGGGTTCATATGCACAATATGTTCCTATCGGGTACCGACTTTTGGCGGTACTTGGATAAGGCGTACAACTCCGTTCCGGGAAGCGGCGGTTCTAACCCCCTTCATGCCATTCCGTGTGTTCATGGATTAACATGGACCTTGTCAATGAGGAACGTCGCGCCGGGAGGAGCGGTAACGACCTTGGGGCGGGGCTTATGGGATGCGACGGCGGGGTCGACAAGCATCTATGTGGGGAAAAGTTTTGTGCCAGCCTTTCCCCTCCTATCTTCGTCAAGACCGAAGTCGCATGGGAGCTAGATTAGGTTGGCCCGCTGTCCCTCCCGAACGCCGATCGGCTTAGGTCGGTCGGCGCCCCGGTTCGGTGGGAGCGGGCTGTGCATCGTGAAGGTTGAAGGTTGTACTTTTAGATATGTTTTTCTTCATTACAAAACTAATATTGTTGTTGTTGCTTACAAGTTGAGCATAGCAAAAGGGGGGGGGGGGGGGCAGAGACAGCAGCCGGTTCTTACTGGTATTGTTGTAAACAATTTCAAATTTCAAATTTGTTGTTGTTGCTTAGGCGGGGGGGACTGTGGCAATTACTGCGGTTGCTTACATTTTTTACCTCCGAGGAACGTCGGCACACATTGCCAATAGGTGTGTCGGTAGGTGTACCTAGTCGGCGAGTACCAAGCCCAATCTTGCTTCAGTGTCATATATGGCTGAGCATGTTGATGGTCGAATTGATGGTCGTTAGACAACAGCCGGTCCAGTTTGTTGGTATTGCTGTAAATCATTTCTCATTACCTCCTTTCCAGCCGCGCTACTCATATGCAACCGCGTCGACGCGCTGCTCAGCCGCGTAGGCCTACTCCGCAACCCCAAGAAAGGTATTTGGACGCCCACCCAAGTCGGCGACTATCTTGGCCTCACGATCGACCTCGACCACGGAGATTTTCGAGCCCCACCCGACAAGTTACGCACCCTTGCCAAGCTTGCCTCTATACTCCTTGGCCGTGGGGGGGGGGGGGGGGGGGGGGGGGGGGGGGGGGTTGGTGCGTGCGCTTGCCCACTAAGTACGTTACGACCTCGAGTTGTGGCGCAAAGCTCCACCCAAACAACGGGCGCTCCATATGGAATCCCAACGATACGGCATGCCTACACGCAGACTTTACCGCTTCTGGTCGGGTCGCAGTCCTAAACGAGAACCCTCATCACCAAGAAAGCCCGCGGTTTTAGGTAAGGCGAAGACCGGTTCCAATACATTACATAGAAAGAACTGCGAGCCGTCCGCCTTGCCAACAAATCCTTCCTTCAACATCTTCAAGGCCGGACCGTACTCATCAACGAGGACGACACGGTTGTCGTCGCTACGTTGACCAAGCTTACTTCCCGCTCACCCGCTATGAAGGCCGAACTTCGCTGCCTCTTGACACAAACGACATTTGAATTCATTCGCACTACTTGCGCTAAGCGGCCAACATTTGGGCGGATTACCTCAGCCACGAACTCGACCAGGAGGATTGGCAGCTAACCCCTCGAGTGTTCACCGCCATCCAACGTAAGTGGGACCCCCACACCATCGATAGCTTCGCCTCGATGGAAAACACACATCTACCCCGCTACAACGCAAGATGGCGTGACCCGAAGTGCGAGGACGTCGACATCCCCACTTCCCCGACATTGCCTGGCGGCGCAAAAAAAAAAAAAAAAATGTTTACAACAATACCGAGTGAGCGTTTGCCGTCTCTAGGCGCCCTAGTGATCATGCCTATAGATGTTCTTTTTGATCGTAGGATTTACGCCGTGAATCCACTAATTCCAACCTCTCCAATGGCAATAACAACAACGTCAAATTCATGGCCGCAAACTGTAATTGTATATACTAGTATGACAAATTATTTGTCGTTAGTCTCCACGATGCGCGCCCTTCTCCAGCCGTTGCGAGGGCGCCAATCAGCCAAGTTGGTCAGCATGCGCTCGTCGCGGCGGGCCTACCTGGCCTTTGCTCTTGTGCGACTCCGGCCGTGCCGGAGTTGGGGGGGAAATGCAGGCGAAACCCCCTCTCGCACATGTCGTCGACGGCCCGATCCACGCGCTCCCCCGTTCGAGATAGTCGCAGCTCCTCCTATCGCATCTCTCCTCCTAGCCTAGACTTCTCTTCCCCTCCGGGGGCTGAGAAGAAAGGAGTTCCATAGCTCCAAACGGTGTCCGGCTAGAGCTCATGCCTTCGCGCTAGACTTTCTCTTGTCCCCGGTCCGTCTCCGTGTGTTTCCAACATCCGCTTGATCGTGCGGAATCCGTCCGTACTCTCCCCCGGTGGTTTACGCTCTCAGGGGCCGCCTTTATAAGTAGAGTGCTGTTGCGATAACCCTAGGCACCTTGCCTTAGGTTGCCTATCGATAAGTGGGTACCGAGTGGGGGAGGGGTTTGGCGAATTCGCTGATCGAGTCGCCGCTCCGCAAAGGATGTTGGGTACGGAAATATTTATTCCAAAACCCTCCGTACCGGATTTTTTAGGCGGTTGAACTTGTGGACCTCCTCCGCCAGACCGTGTCGCTCCTCCGGCTGCGATCTTCCTCCGGCTTGCGTAGCTTCTCGCCTCGCCCCAAGGAGGACTCGGGACTTGAAGGGTTAGTCGACTGCCAACTAGCGCCTTGAACTGGCCATGCTTCCCGGCTGTCCGCCGCTAGCTCCAACGCCCGCCGCCAACTTAGATCCGCCCTTACCCTCCATGCCGCCAAAATACGCATCAAATACATGTCCCACCCAGGGACATGAGAGTATATGAGGAGTATCCATTCTTGAAAAGAAGTATCGGAACAGCCGAGCGGTGGATCTTTTAATATTTTGCTGTACATATACTATTTCTAAAAGCCCTCCGCAATGAGGCTTCCCCACAGGTGCTCATCCGCGGATCGCAGCCGCCAGATTTCACCCCGCCTAGCTTCCAACCGTCGTCCCATGCATGGCACGCCTGTAGGGTTACTAGCGTCCACCATGAGGAGGCGGGGTTGAGTGCCGACGGACATGTGAGCGCACCCCCCTCCGGGGCCGCCGTCACTGCGCCGCCGGCGGGCGTCGCAAAAAAAACTAGTGCAACCCCCCTTGACCATCGTTACCCGCGCTGGGCGCCAAGCTGCTACAATTCGACGATGCAACCACGGTGGTCGCCTTTTAGTGGCTGCAAAACCATGGTACCAAGTTCTGCGCAACCTCGCCATCGAGACCGTCCACTACCCGCCACACGAGACCTCTTCTTTCCCGGACGTGACGGCACGCGTAAGGGGGTCGAACAACCCCATTGAAGCGTCGTGGCCTTTCGGTTGCCACAACGTCGTGGCTACACACCCACAGAGGCTCTATAGTCGCGATAGTTGCTTCACCACTCTCCCACCTACCTTCGCAATGCCCTACTACCCCTACACTCAGCACCGCCCCAACGCAGATGCGCGCCACACTACCGCATCAACCTCGACACAATATGTGCGCCGTGGCCGGCCTCCATGATTACGAGCCTACCCAGCCCTCCTCGGCACCGATAGTCTTGGCACCACAGCCCTCAACCTCCTCAGCAACTCCCTCGCCCCAACCGCTTACGCTAACTGCGAGAGCAACCGACGCTAATTTACGCGTTTTGCCACGATGAGCATATTCAACCTCTGCACGCTACAACCGCGATAATGGTGCGCTACACTACGTGGGAGGGCTTTCATGGCACGGTCACGGCGGCGTCCCTACACCAATACTACTCAGCGGTCATCACGTTCTTTCGTGACCACTAGCAGCCTCCGATCGCGACTTGCAAACTCCTAGCCGACGCCCGTCGGGGTTTCACAATCCGCTAGGAATGCATCTTCGCGGCGGACCCCGTCTCCCCCAACCTGCCCCACTCGTGTTCGACATTCTACACTTCACCGACCGATATTGCCGAACCCTCAAGTAGATGCATGCTACACGACATGACATCTCCAAATTCCACGCCGTCCCGGTCATCAGCGTCAACTACGTCTTTTTTTGAAGAGCCGAATCGGGAGTGCGCTGCCAAACCGGGGACTTGACGGTTGATCGCCTACCAAGCCATACTTGTCTATTCATGTGCAAGTCTAAAAGAGACAAGAAGTGACGAGGTCGGCAAACTAGTCATGACAATACCGATCACACCTAACCCCCAGCTAGGCGACCTCCTCGAATGATACCTCGATCAACGCCAATATTTCTGCACCTATAATTTCAACTGCCCCTCGCCTACCCAAGTTTGGAGATTCTCACCTTTCGAAAACGCCTCGGACTGGCAAGCGGCAAGTACACTCGTTGCTTGGCTCGAGCTAGCGTTCATGTCTGCATGCGCCTCGCCCCCCCCCAACCGGCTCCAAGTGGACATCCCACAGCTTCCGCAAAGGCGCCGCACCCGCCCCGCTAGCTGCAGCTTCGCGCCCCTACCAGTCGTCCAATGCATGGGTGGCTAAGCAAGCAATAGCTCCGTGACGAAGGGCAAATACCTACATCACTTACCCCGCGATTCATACCACACAGAAATCCCATTCAACCGTCGACAAAAATCGGGTCCCATCGACCCATCGGGCCCTATTAACCCCCTGCTGCTCACCTCAACTTATGCGCCGGCTCTCACATCAGGATCAATGTCCCATCGACCATTCTCTACCTTCACATCTATCCGGATCCTTCATGACTCAGCTTAAAAGTCGACGTGCCGACCAAACAGGAAAAAATCAGCCTATCCTTCAATCCGGCATCGGGAAAGGGCCTTCATGCCCCGCTCACCCTCATGTCCGACATAATCCCTTGGGGAGAGTTCCACCCCCGAAGCCCCAACCGAAATTACCTCGATCATACCAGACTTTCCCGACCCGTACACGCTGAATTACCCCCCGTGTCCTCTTCCCTCAAGATGCCTCACATCACGACCCACAAGACTCAGCTTGCATACGTAGCTACGATCCGCGAGATAAAGAGCTGCCGAGAAATTCATGTACGGAGGGCTTTTACATATACTTTATGTACACTACCAACGCAAAGAGCTCCCGCTCGGGCCGTCAAATATTTATTTTCAAGACTAGATACCCGGCATATACTGTCCCATTGAGGGAGAAGGGACCATAATCTCAGGAGCGTGTGGAGGCGAGGAAGGTACGGCCGGATCATCGGTGGATCAAGGGTGCTGAAGCTAGTTGTGGCCAGTCGGGAAGCAACGCAGAGGAAGAGAAGGCGGCCGACCGGCCACATGGACGTCAATCGTCTCCATGGAGCGAGGCACGCCGCGAAGCATGCATGTAGATAGTCGCGAGGGAGAGGAGCGGCACAGTCTGGCGGCGGACATCATTGGGATCAGCCACCGTCACAAAAACCATGTGTGGAGGGTTTCAATTAAAACGTCTACAACCGGTATTTTAAGGGTTGGCATCGTGAACCCAGTTCCCCCCAACGCCTCCTCTCGTCTCCCCCAACATTGACAGGAATGCTTCGGGTTGCTTGTTTGCTAAGGCAGTCCCAACCACATGTGTGGCTACTCCGGTGTTATCCCCCCCTTGTCCCCATCAATTCTCGTGGCCGCCCACAGGTCAAGACACAGATAAAAGCTTAGAATACCCCCCCCAACAACAAACAAAGATCAAAAGAGCAAAAAACCTCACCAAAGAGCGCCCACCCAAAAGAAGAGTTTGCTTTCCCGATCTGCTAGACTGCTACCCCTCGCCCCGGAGGAGGCAGCGACAACCCTCCGGGCGGGCATGCTTATCATATATTTCAAGCTACTCACCAACACCCCCGGACAGCGTTCACGACAAGTTCGCATATGCCTCCTCTATCCAAGACTTGCCGGAGGCAAGACAACAATTGCTTGAGTTAGCGGATGCCTTTCATCCCCCTTCATATCAAACTCTTGTCATCGTCGTTGCAAATACCTTATATTTCCCCGCTAGTTCGTCTCCCGGAAATTCGATGTTAGAGGCTCAAAACGGTATATTTGAAGTTCATGGTATCCCAAACCTAATGATCTTTGTACCCACACCACTGCACACCCCACCTACCCTCACCTTCATGCTGAGGTGAATAGCAGCTCGAGACTTACATGTACGCGATCCTCATCCTATTTACCTTCACACCTAGTTTCCCTCATTTTGATGGTATTGATTTTAACAGAAATACTCAATGGTTATCCTCCACTTCCCAAGTGCCACACTCCTCTTCCCTCGATGAAAACACATGCCGCACCGACGCACCAAATACATCAACTCCCCATACACCCACCACATGTACACCCTCCCCAACGACGAGGCTAATTTCCTGCCCTCCCGACTAGCACACCGGCAACCCCACACCCACGCATTTTTGAACCCGTTGGGAAATTAACATGTACCTCGTCGCTAACCCCATCGCCATAACTGCCCTGTGCTCACACTCATCCCCGCCAATACTACACAACACATTGGAATCCTTCTACGACTTACACCGCCCCGTACCAACACTCACCACCCCATCCCCACATCACTTTGCCTTATACACCTCGCATTGAGCAGGAATATGCTACTTCCGTCCAAACCCCACTCACCCTCTCACTTCCCACCTCCTATTTGGCTTTGCGCAAAGGTATTCCCCCACAGCCGGTGTTGTCGCTTGGAAATAGCAGGAAATTGCCTACATAGATGGCTCCAATAAAGGAGGCTCCTCATCGCTTGAAGTAGCAGCTACCCATCCGGCAACGGATACACGCGTCAAAATACTGATACATTCCATTCTACCCTCCCACACCATTAACCGCGCCGAACTCGCGGATATCGACACAGGTCTGCAACTAGTCACGTGCACCTCCCGCATGGCAGCGCTTGCTTACTTTGTCTCATCCAAGGCTATATACGTTGCCCCACCGCCTTCCGACAACACATCCATCGGGGGACTCTCGACTCGATCATTACCGCTCTGGAAAAATTCTCCGATGCGGGCATCCGAAACCACTTCAGCAAAATCAAGGCGCACAATCGCTCACGAAGTAACGACCTCGCGGATGTGCTAGCAAACCAATTAGCTGACGGTCACTCGCCGGACACAACGTACACACCGGGTACCGAGTTACCTATAGGCAATTGGACGTAACCCTACACACTCGTCCCTCAGCCACAGTGGGACCCCACGTCATACCGATATACTAGCCTTAAAGCCTCCGTTACACCCACACACCGCTATTAAACACCACCATACATGGGGTCCTCCTCGCCCGCACCGCCGCAAACGGGGCGGAATTCTCATACCACGGAAAAAACAACTCACTTACCAACATCCAATTCGCAAACAAACACTAATGCATGCGGGGAGTATACAACACTCGCCTCTTCACATGCAAATCTTCCATGAGCTACCCCATGTGCGGTCAATGCACCAGTGACGGTCGCATGGCTAGCAACTGCCCCTCGATGTCGGGCCTCCAACATGACCGATACAATAGTCCCATCCAACTTCTCCTCTTTTTACTTCAACGCAATAACGGTGGACAATGAGACACCATCACCGCCGACTTTGTCATATCATAGCCGATTTATCTAAGTGCCAGTATTTTGCATTATTATTTACTTCCTATAATAAATGGTACCTGTATCTTATAGCGATATTCAGTGACTCTTTTATTGTCATCACGGCAGTACCACCGTATCGCCGTATTTTCCCTCGACAGTACAGAGTTACTAGCAGTATCTCTTCTTGATAGTTCGTACGAGCTTGTGCGATAAGGTTAGATAAGACGGTGCACATAATCTCGGATAATCTGTATCGCTAGTAATAGTTTAATTTGGTTAGGTGGCAGCACAAGCTACATGTTCTAAGGCTGTTTCTGAGAGCACCTGAGACGTGGATATTTAAGACGGGGACTTACTGGCCGTGGAGAGAGACCCATACCGGTACAAACCAGAATTACGCTACACCCAGATTGTAAGAAACCCTGTTCCTAAGACAATCCTAATAATTCTCTCTACGCTATATAATTAGATCCAGAGATTAGGTTCTACTATTAGTCTAAGGTTGCCAACCTAGCCTAACCAAAGTAGCACCTCACAGACTTCGGCAGTGAACCCGTTAAAAAAATCGACCCCCCTCTTCTCTCACCCCCCTTGACACTCCCCACATGTCACCCATCTCCTCCTAATGGTATGCCCATCCGCATAGTATACGCCGACCAAGGCAACTCCTTTGAATCCCTCACATCTTGTCGAGATGTCATGCATGCGAAACTCCTGCCATCCTCACTTCGACCCTCCCCTCACAAACCCAATTGTATCCGCCTCCAAGAACCTAGATTCGTTGAGCACTCCAACATCCGTGGTCGCTACTCGTCGATTAAAAATATTCAAATAGGCGAATGGAAATACTGCAACGATAACAGCTTGACACATACCGCAAAGCTCATCCGCAATAACTACCCCCCTCGGTGCCCGCCGGCGGCGCAGCGGTGGCGACCAAGGAGGGGGTTGCGCTCGCAGGCCCGTCGGCACACACCCCACATCCTAGGTGTGGGCGCCGGTAACCATATAGTTGTGCCATTCTTGGCACGGTTGGGAGCTAGGCGGGGATAAATCCGGCATATGCGATCCGCGCATTCAACTGCTATCGGGGAGCCTCGTTGTGGAGTGCTTTAAAAACACTATATGTACATTGCAAGCACAAACATTTCCCGCCCGGCCCGTCCGATTTGTTTTCAAGACCAAATACTCCTGAGATACCGTCCCATTTGGGGAAATGGGGCATGCATTTCATGTGCGTGTGGAGGCGAGGAGGGTACGGCCGGATTAGCGATGGGATGCGGGTGTCGGAGCTAGCGGCGGCGGCCGAAAGGCAGCGCCAAGGTAGGGCGCTCGTTAGCCGTCGACTGGCCATATGACCGTCGAGTCTCCCTCGGAGGTGAGGCATGGCGTGGAGCATTCAGGAGGACATTCGCAGCCGGAGAAGCGACGACTCGGTTTGGCGGCGGCGATCCTTAGGATCAGCCGCCGCCGGGAAGCCATGTACGGATGGATTTCTTGGAAAATGTGTATTGCCCGTGCCCGGCGTATATGTTGATTCCCTTACCTACCCCACAATCTCCCTTAGTTCTCTCAACACACATCGAAAATGTATGATGGGACACGGGAGTGGTTACCGTCTTGCGAATGATATGGATGGGCCCAATGTTCTTTGGGGGCACGCCGGGAGGGTACGGGCGTATCTACAACGCCGGATATAAGGCAACATGTCGAGAAGCATCACAACGATAGAGCGCTCACCGGCTGCCAACTACGTCGCCGAGCTACATCTCCCGGGGGGAGGGGAGTACGCCTAAGCGGCAAGGTAGATGGTCGTGACGGTGGGAGCGACAAAACCCGGCACGGGGGGGTTTAAAGTATTGCCGCGCCCCGCGGCCCGTAGGATATGGGTACGGTGACCCACTCTCCCCCTTTCGTTACCTAATTACGCTCGGCATACCTGATTTTAGAGAGTGTGGGCCCGGGTTAGCGCGAAGGCCTAGAATCATAACATTGATGCTCGTTAGACTCGCGAACGGAGGGGGGAGGGTGCGGGCGCTGGGCCGATTGTCGGACTGGTACCCGCGTACCAACATCGAAATTGGCGGGGACATGATGGGGGGAAATGATTTTGCGCAGAGGCAAGAGCGCTAGCATTTTGTCGGGCAGTCGGGGATCCTCCCGCTTGTCCTCGAGGCGAAGGGAGTCCCGTGATAGGTTCTGCCGCATCGAGAGGAGCGGCGGTGACCTTGGGGCGGGGCGCACGGGATGCAACGGTGGGATCGACGAGCGACTACATGAGAAGAGTTTTTTGCTAGCATTTCCCTTCTTACCTCTGGCAAGACCGGAGTCATGCTGGAGCTACTAGATTAGGATGGCCCGTCGCCCCTATCGAACGCCGATCGACCAAGGCCGGTAGGAACCCGGTTCGGTTGGGGCGGGCCGTGCATTGAAGGTGAAGGTTTAGCAACAGATTTCATTTTGATTTTTTTAGAAGTGGATTTATTTTGATAGCCGCCGGCTGCGCAGCGGCGGCGGCCCCGGAGGGGGTAGCGCTCGTAGGCCCGTCGGCATCCCCTCACCTCCCCGTGGTGGGCGCTGGAAACCCGTAGCCGTGCCATGCTTGGCACTCCTCGATGTGCCAAGGGGCGAAGAGGGCCGACACATCGATCCGCGCAATCAACAACTGTCGGGAAAGCCATGTTCAAAGGGCTTTTGAATAAGAATTTCTGTGCGCTACCGGCGCGAAGATCCCCCGCTCGGCCCGTCCGATATGTTTTTTCCGTTGCCAAATACTAATGGATACCGTCCTACTTCGGGGGTGGAGCATGTATCTTAGGAACGTGTGGTGGTGAGAAGGGTACGGTCGGGTCAGCGGTAGGACGCGGATGTCGGATCTGGCGACGGAGATTCTGGAAGCAGCGCCGGGGAAGGGCGCTCGCTAGCCGTCGACCAACCGTGGGCCAGTCGCGCCTTCCCGGAGGGCGAGGCACGACGTGACGCATGCATGAGGCAAGTCGCAAGCGGAGAAGTGGCTCGGTTTGGCGGCGGCGATCCGCGGCATCAGCCGCCGCCGCGAAGTCCCGTACGGAGGGCTTTTTCGGAAACTAAATAATGTCCGAACCCGGCGTAGAGGTTACTGCCATGCACTACCGCACGGATCTCCCTTACTACTTCTCCCAACATAGATCGGAAACTTATGCGCACGGATACGGGATTGGTTACCGTCATGCATGCGAGTGATACGGATGGGCCCACTATTCTTTAGGGGGACGTGAGAAGGGTACGGACTTATCTACCGATTTATGGCCAGTCGGGAAGCAACACTAGGAAAGGGCGCTCAATGGCAGCTAACTACGTCGACAAGCTACATCTCCCGGGGGGGGGTACGCCTCAGCGGCGAGAAGGCTCGTCGCGACGGGGGGAGCGACAAGATCTAGCAGCGACGACCCTCCGGGTCGGCCGCCGCCTTAACCCCCCCCCCGGAGGGCTTTTGAATAATTTCCGTGCCCCCGCGGCCTTTTTGGATCCGGCCATTGCGACCGTGTACTACTCCACCGCTACACACTATCGCTAGGCACACCTAATATTAGAGAGTGCGACCCCGGATGAGCGCGGAGCTTTTTTCTGTCTTGTTGTCTCGGCCCCCCGGACTTGCCCTCGAGGTGGCGGGAGGCCTCGCCTAGGATTAGAAGTCGCGACGGAAGGAGCGGCTACGACCTTGGGGCGGGGTCTACGGGATGCGACGGCGGGGTCGACAAGCAACTACGTGGGGAGAGTTTTTTTGCCTGAGTTTCCCCTAATATCTTCGGTAAGACCGAAGTCGCGCGGGGGCTAGATTAGTCTGGTCCGTCGTCCCTTCCGAACGCCGATCGGCCTAGCTTGTTACCCCGGTTTGGTGGGAGCGGGCCGTGCATCGTGAAGGTCGAGCAACCGTAGTATCATTTTGCATTTCTTGACAAGTGAATTGATTTTTAAATATGTTTTACTTCATTACAAAACTAGTACTGTTGTTGCTGCTTAGGCGGGGGGGTTGTGGCAATTACTGCGGTTGCTTACAGCTTTTACCCCAAGAGAAACGTCGGCACACATTCCTGATAGGTGTGTCGGTAGGTGTACCGGGTCGGAGAGTACTCGGCCCAATCTTTGCCATATATGTGTCCTATATGGCTGAGCAACCGATGGTCGTTAGACAACACCCGGTCCAATTCGCTGGTCTTGTTGAAAACCATTTCTCATTTCTGGACTTGTTTCATTTTCTTGATGGATTTATTTTTTGGTACCTGCTTAGGCGAGGGCAGGGTCTCTGGCAATTACTGCGGGTGTTGACAGTTTTTACCTCCGAGGAACGTCGGCACACACATATGGGACAGAGGTGTGTCGATAAGTGTAGTCGGTCGAAGAATACCCGTCCCAATAGTTGCTCTTAAGTGCCCGAGATAGCTTGGCAACGGATGGCCGTTAGACAACAACCGGTCCAGTGTGCAGGTATTGTTACAAATCATTATCATTTATATTTTCATTTACATTTACACCCCCTTGCCAACGCCCTCAAACAGCACTAGCTTGGCACTGAGGTGGACATTTTACCCATTCTCACGAGTTGCACTGGCACATCAGACACATATACTATCGGAAGCCTCATGTCGCTCCTTACCCTACGCACCCACCTCATGACAAAGTCATCGTGAATAAAAGCACGCCTCGAAGCCGCACGCATAATCTCCCAACTCCACCTCCACACTGTTCAATTGTTGCACCACCTCTTAGTCATATATCGCCTCAACACACGCACGACAACCCGCGAGACCCCATGCCCACACAGACGCACCTATAAACGACAAGACGCCCCTCAAAGGCCGCACAATATCTCCCGGGGGGGGGGGGGAAGCACACTACCACAGTACAGAGAGGTTTGGATTGAGGCGATAACGGTCTATATCCAACTAGTAGGTTGCCAAGATGGCTAAGTTGGGAGGGCCCAGAGATTGCAGCCGGTGGCAGCCGGTACATATTGTAAATCATTATCGGTTCTTTTAATTTTGAAAATGTTCAATGGTTATGTGAATTCATCTAATAATCAGCTACAAATTCCACCCGCTCTTCCCCACCCAAATCTCCTACTGCCCTAAGCCCACTCCACAGGGAATCTTGCTCCCTTATCCAAGACAATCACCTTCCTAATGGGCTCACCCCATCCTGTCCGATAATATCAATACCACTTTCAGTACACCGCCGGCCGCCATAAATGTCACCCACTAACGCGGGACCAACAGCACAAACCCACTCCAATCACAGTTATCCCATCCCACCATTATATTTCTTCCCGTTCCCGGCCCACCAATGCCATCATCACCAACTCACAACCTCCGCTCCCAACACTACACCTGGGTGGGGATAGCCACCTTCGTGGCGCCAGCTTTGCGACAGTCCTCCACTAGACACAGTATATGCCCGATGCTGGACATCTCGCCGAGTAGGCCCCCACCGACGGCGGCGACCCCTTCCCCCTTCACGACCCATAATAGGCCAATCTAGGCAGCCTCGGCCCCATCCTTATGTTTCTCCCTACCTCCCCCATCCACCCCTACTCACCCCACGAAACAACAGAAGCCCAACCACGCCTTTAATGAAGAAATCACTACAACGACCAAGGCAGCAACTCCCCACCACCGTGCCGTATCTAGCAAAGGTCTGCGAAGATCCTCTCGCCAAAGTGAGACTATCCCGAGTCAAATATGCCTGTCTTTGCTGGAGTACGACTCACTCCGAACAGCGCGTCCTCGAGTGAATGGTTCTATGAACAAGTGTACGCCTCTCGTGCTGTCCGCTATATGGCTACATTTTTGCTATTGAGATGCCTTAGTGTCTTGAATTAAATTGGGCGGCTTGCATTTCTCCATTGATACATTGCGTAGGTAGTCAAAAATTGGCGGATGTGAATCGTGTCCCGGATCCCGCATACATGTTTCGCCACGGTGTATGTCAGTTTGTTTTCAATCGCGGCAATGGGAGAATTATGACATGGCTAATATGCTAGCCGCCGATACAAGAAGACCACCCAATAAGGTAATGGGCTCGGCTAGCATATTCATCGCGGAGCTGGTAGATCCAAGTGGAGCTGTGGTATTGCCGAGGGGGTGTGATTTTATCCACTCATGCATCGGCTCTGGACGATCCAAAGGGAATTCCTCCGGTAGGGTCACGAGCACCTCGCCTTGGTTGTTGTTGTACGACACTTCGGGAAATACGCGGTCTGGATTTACCTGCATCAGATCGCGCGACGTGTCAGCTGCGGATGCAACGGTAGCGAGTTATCGGGCGCTTTCTGATCCACTCATTTTCGATTCACAGGCTTCAACGCGATCAAAGTTACGTATACAACTGTGTCTGTGGCTCGCGAACATAAATCGACATTGTAAAATGAACTTAGACAAATAATCGCGGATGTAGTCATCCTCGCGCGGTTTCTCCGAGTATTCTCTTCTACATCAAGGAACCATAGAGCAGGGATGACATAATGGATACAAGTAACACACGTAACAAACGGGTCCTTTGCATTTGTGAAACCCGCTGACGTGGCACCACCTCGACAATCAGGACGTATTGACCAGCGGGCACGTCAGTGACGTCCATCCATGAGCAGTCCAAGCTCCAGCCGTACGAATCCAGCCAACCCCGTTGGCTCCCTTGCATCCCACAGTCGAACTGGCGTTGGCAGTTGACGGTGCTCCCGTTCAGCTCACGCCGTGAGTCTTCAAGGCAGTAAGCGGATTTGAGCCCCTCCAACACCAACCTACCACAACGAATCGCAATATTGTAAGTAATATGTCCCAAACCGAGCTGAAGACAAGTATCATAATAATTAACAATAAGTTGATCGTGCACTTGATTTACTTTCAGTAGTGAAAAAGCAGTGTCTACGGTTTGTGCACAACAGGTGCATGATACTGTTGGTTGGGTTTTGTAGGGCTATTGTGTTCGTTTCAAGTGGGTGCTCCCGCGGCTGCGACGCACTTTGACTTGTCGTCTTTGTCCACGAGGAAGTATTGCATAAAGCGGCTGTAGTGCCAGTGACCGTGACATTCGCCCCAGTCGTAAATATCTGGCCGATCCTTTGGCAGCATTCCACCAGTGGGGTCGAAGTCAGCGCCGCCTTGGTTAACGGCGCTGGAGCTGAAGCGCAATAGCTTGCGTCTACCGGTGCCGTGGACGCAGTTCTGCGTCGATCAACATTGAAACAATGCTCAACAGATATGCGAAAAAAATGACAACAATAGTATACAGTCCCGAAAAACTGGCAAACTATTTGGTGTCGCTCGCTAGACACACAAAAGACAGGGCCGGACCTCAACGATGGCGCAAGACGACGCGGGGAAGTCGCGCTCCTCCAAATACAGTTGGTTGAGGTCCTCGTCGACGATGACGAAATCAGGAAGCGGCTCATCCAGGGCGTAGCAACGACAGTCCCGTCCGCAATATTCCTCCGGAGCACACCCGCTTCCGTCGTTGCATGACGGGTTCAGCGCGTCACAAACCTAAACATGGGCGAAAGAGTGTGGAAGCTCATTGTTACACACATATTTAACGACACGCAAGCGGGATTTTTGAATTTCTTACAAGAAAAAGCAGTGGAGGCCACGCAAGCGGGGTTCAATTTTGCGACCGCCTTCGAAACTGTAAACAACTCGAATAGATACATGTTGATTTACGTAGATTGGTAAAACACGCGCGGCAATGAATAATGAACTACTCAGATTAATTTCGCCTTTTTACTTTCATGTTTTCGTGGCTGTCCACCGCCGTCTTCTGCCAAGAATATTGGACTGCGTTGGTTGAAGAAAACTGGACACATTGCCTATTCATTGAGAATTGCAGAGAAAGGTGTTGCAGCAGTTTATAGGCGATTGATTATACGTACCGGGAACACAAAGCATTCAGAGCTCACGACTTCTCCGTTGTTGGGGTCAGTCTCGTCGTCGATCAGCTGGAACCCCTCGCCCACGCACCTGGCACCCGTCGAGCACACCCCGCAAGAGCCGCCGCAGCCATCGGCGCCACACTCGCGGCGGTCGCACTGTGGGGTACAGGGGTCGGGGTAGCAGCGGTTGTCCGTGGCGCACATTTCACCCCCTATGCAGAGCAACGACACGTCACACCAACCATGTTTCAGTTTTATCTCAAAGGAAAAAGTGTCAGCCGACATATTGCGATTCCTCTTTGCGAATTTCTCATAAACGGTCGTACACGACATTAACACAGGGGTATCTAATACCTTCGCAATTTCCGCACATCCCACCGCATCCATCGTCCCCGCAAAAGTTTCCGTCGCACTGAGGAGTGCACCCATTGACAAAAACAGCCCTTAAGGTGAAGGGGCCGAAGTCCGCGCTCGAGTACCCGTCGACCATTATGTAGTAGTCGCCCTCGGTTACGACACCCTGAATACGAGAGCCAAGGTCACCGGGAGGAGTGCCGTCATCGTTACAGTTCACCGAGTTGGATGCATCCCGGCAATCTCCCTTCATCAGCATGACCACGGTGTCGTAATCCGTTGTGCGGATGTCGTAGCCATAACTTTTGCCGCGTGGAACCTGCGTTGTGCCAACACAAAGTTATTCGACGCCGCGCGCACATGTCTTCGATATCAGTGTGGCACGTTCAATCCTGGCAGCATGTTAAGTGAAGGATGTGATAGTCCTGTGACTGCTTCGAGAGCATACTTTTCAGAGCAAGAAGTGCAAGGGTAGCAGTTAAGTAGAGCATAATCGTCAAGTGGAGCACATCACTCAAAATTTCAAAGACGCGTAATGACGCAAAACCCCTCAGAAAGTGGTTAGCTCTGTGCCTAGTAAAAAAAACGATAGAAAATCAAGCAGTAAAAGAGCGTCACCGCTGGCGTCGCATTTGACTCACCGTGAAGACGTAGAACAGCTCCGGAGAGGCAGTCTGCGCATTGCAGGTGGGCGTCACGACGTGGATGCCTTCGCTGGTGTCACCGTTGACAACAACCTCTTTGTGTTCACCAGTCTCGAGTTGCAGCTCCCGAACAGAGACGCCATTGATGTCGTTGCCGAGGACAAATAGAGGTGCTCCACCTGCATCATCATTGGGGAACGATGGCTATCAGCACATGCCAGACCGTAAAGATAATGTGGCGCAGCTTTCGAGTTGCTCAATGTCACGCGAAGGGAAACGATGTGACGCGCTGGCGAAGCTTGTCGACGGTCTATCATCCAACATGTTACCGCTGTGCAGCAAGAAAAGAGTGCACACCATTCGAACTGACACTTCTATTTTCATAGTTATCTAATCGTTGTCAGCATTACATAGGGCAGCAATAGTCAAATTGTTGGTGATGGACGCAGTGAATTTATCACAATGATCGACAACAAGTAATTGTGCGGGCTTAATTAGTACGGGGAATTTAGTACGGGCTGAAACGGATCTGTTCATTTTCTATTCCGTAGTTCGTACTACTCGTGTTAAGAGGAAAGGTCGGAGTGGGATCGGAGGGGAAGGTTGGATGGGCGGCCTGTCTGCAGAAACATGCAATGTCTCGCTCAGTGCATTTTGTGGGACTTAAAAGCCAGTCCTCTAATAAATGTTTCGTTTTATCCAACATAACAACCACACATTGAGATTTAGTTTGGATACCCCCTGTCTTTCTTCTAAATTGATTACTGAATGAGTGGCATTCACTTCGATTCCCTCTCTCGCAACCCTTCTCATCGTCACTGACTATTAAGCCCAAATATTCGCATCGAATCCTTCTTCTGGCTCTTGATCATGCTGACCCTATAGCAGTCGCAAAATATATAATAAAGCTATTCTATCTGAATAATGATGTAATTATGAAGATTTTTTCATTATGAATTTCACTATTACTGAAGATGCCGACTACTTGGTGAGGTGTGCGATACCGTCTTGGGGGCTATCTGCTCCATTAGCAAGTGTCAATAATAGCTTATCCTCAGAAACGTGTTTGGTACAATCTGCCACGAAAAAAACAACACCATTTCTAAAACAGAAACGAACAGCTTTCGCATATTCTGCGTGTGCGGTTCGAGAACAGGTAGGGGTTGGAAATTAGAATACGAGGTGACAGAATCCATTCCTTGGCCCATTGCCCTAATTGACCACCACAAGAACTACACAAAACATGTCAATAATTCCATGTTTGCTCCCATTCGTAAAAGCAATTCAACCCAATCATGTGCCTCTGTATCAATGGTATATCACTAGCGACCCAACGTCGAATGAAGCACAAAGCGAACCCGCTACCCTCATTACACTGGAAACAGCAGGAGGCTGGACGATGCAGGTTCAAAACCCTGAAAGTGAAGTGCTGAAAATTAGCTGTAGCAGTTTGAAGGGAGGGCAGGGGCGGGAGGTGAAAGCTTAAAACCCTTATCACACCGCTAATCTTCATCAATCCTGTACACGTCACAAATTACGGTGTTTCACCCCGGCCTAAGTTTTGCATTCAAAGTCACCGAGATGGCATACGCAAGAAGGCCCTCAGCAGAAAGTGGCCAAAACACAGTTGGTAATTGTGATAAATCGTTTCATTTCATGGTGTATCCGTTTCAAGTCATATGCCTATCCAACTTCAATGTCTATCTGTAAATCCGTATTCATTTCCGCTTCCGTGCTTTTTGTGTTTGCCACTCTGTCTGTTTGTTTATCCGAAGTTTTTCTCTCAATTTATTCTGCCGTCAATTTATAATTAAAACAACATTGGTTTAAGCATTGTAAAGGGAATGGATATGAAATTATGATGAAGCATTCAAACATGTCGAAATTATCTGCGCATTTGGTTTCGATCGACGCCGCACCAGATTTCTGCAATTATTATTTTGAAAACATAGGCCTACCCTGGCGAACAAAGTTTTTCTTATGCTTCGTATGCACCCGGTTAGTAATCGCCTCTCACCAACTAGAAACACATTATTCAAAGCTCGTAAGTTGCGCGGGTCACGTCGCGAGGATTCGTCGTAACACAGTCCAGCGCGCACTACCTACAACGCACGAAACATACTCGGCCGTGTGGAGGAAGAGCGGGCGAGATGACAGACAGGTTGGTGGTCATCAGTCAGCGAATGATAAATAAGGCCTTAATTAAGATGTACCAATACACTATTTTGCCTTATATATGTGTACGTACATGTTCCATCGGACGCGCTGGCGACGCACTCTCCAGCCACGCAGCCGAGCCCGGCAGGGCAGCTGCCGCAAAATCCCGAACACCCGTCCTCGCCACAGACCTTGTCGCTGCAGTCAGGGGTGCAGGTCTCCATACAGGTAGCGCAGCCTGGGAAGACTTCGTACGTGCACTTCATCTTTCCTTCGTCGCAAATATCTTTTGTACAGCCGTCACCATCATCGCAGGGGCTCTTGTCTGTACATCAATAAGCACGGAAAAACTTGAGTACACCTAGTAGCTAGTATGATAAGCCCAGAAGAATAAGCTATGCAGCGCCATCCACGCACTGACATCGGGAGTACGCACGTGGCTGCCGGATCCGGGAGAAAATACAAAAAAGTGTAACAAAGCGATAGGTATCAGCAGTATAACCAAAAGCCATCTTCCGCGGCGCATATATATGGTGGCAAATACATCAGCAGCGGGCTACAAGATCCTAGAAACGAATGACAGCAACTT
Source organism: Tetraselmis chui (assembly GCA_026401115.1). Classification (NCBI taxonomy): domain Eukaryota; kingdom Viridiplantae; phylum Chlorophyta; class Chlorodendrophyceae; order Chlorodendrales; family Chlorodendraceae; genus Tetraselmis; species Tetraselmis chui. The sequence goes on from JAPMLY010002369.1 coordinate 30,700, forward strand.
ATCAAATCCTAAACAAAGTCTCGAACGTGCGTCGCTGATAATATCGTTCCTCACGTACACAAACCCTACAATCTACGAACCTAAAGAATGCAACAACGCCGAGAATCCGAGATGGGCGGCGGTTACGATTCTGGAGCTACGGCTCAGGCTATAGTCTTGCTGCTTCCACCATCTCTGTACGGCTCAAATACACAAATATTCACAAGCATCATCGAGACGATTCCGAAGTTAATGATGATAAGTACTCCAGTTAAATACATATATAGAAAGAATAAGTTATCCATGGATTTTTGCAGAGATGTGTGCGTGACTACCACGATCAAGATATCTGAGTGCAATACATCCATCCAGGGCACGGAAATAAAACAGTCCATAAGACAATTAACACCCGAAGCCAAAAAGACTGATGAACCTCGTATCACTGCTTAGGAATAACAAACGCGGTTTGGGTGGAGCCAAGGAGCATCACGCACTGGGTATATAGCATGTGCCGTTGCCACGCAGGCGTTCTATGCCGTTGCAGAAAACACCATCATCGCATTGGTCGAGGGCCGGGAAGATGGAGTTCGCAGGGGTGTAGATGAGTGGTCCACTATGGGCAACAGTCCCCTTGATTGCCAAAGTTGCGACGAGCACAGCAGATAGCAGGAAAATAGCGGTGAAGGCACGTCGGAGGTCCATTTCTCAGTCGGGTGAAGAAGTATTTTAGCGATGAGGTGCTGAGCGTAGTATATCGGCGTAGACAAAATTTCAGAGACAAAGTGTCACTGCTATACAGGGAACGGAGCAGTGGGGTGTGTAAGCAGGTTTTTCAGGTTCGGTTGCCCAGGAGGCGGCAAAATGACCGCGTGACAGGTTATGGCAGTTGTAAATGTATGGTTGGGAGACGGTAGGCCCGCGACTCGGTCGACTACTGGACTGCTGGCCTCGTCCTTATGGCCAGTGTCGTATTTATAGAGAGGTACCCGACAGGCGCCAGGAACAAATCGGCCGAGTGTGGTTTTTACTGGACCGCCGCCGTATCGGAGTATGCATGGCGGTAATATATATGGTTTTATTAGTTTTAAATATGTACTGTCTATCAAAATATACTGCACAATCTCGAATGCAACGTACCCTACGTAGCGGATGGAAATTTTTCTGAATTCATACAAAAATAGAATACCTCTTTCCGCTGATCGTATGCTATCCATGGAATCAACTTATGAGAAATGATTACACTTGCAAGATAACACATTTTTTTTCTGATATCGCTCGTCCCATCTTTTTCATCCGCGATAGCGACATATATTCATCCCTCGCTTGCTGGATGCCCGAAAAAAATCCGCAGAACCGGTACAGGTGCTGTACCCAGTACAGTAGAGCCTAGCGACTGAGATGAATCCCTACCTACAGGTAAGGATCCTTAGCTATGGTTCATACGCAGGATGGGCAGAGCTATATTGAAAAAAAGCACGACCTGGCCGCAACTATTTGATCATCGCTGCATCAAATAGCAAATACGACAGCGAATGATATTTTCTCAGCGTCTATCCATCGTGGATGGTTGGCCCCAAGGCGGTGATTGATAGCAGCTTGATCACGATGTGCTTCGCGCTAAAATAAGTTGTCACAAGCTTCCGCTGGATCGACTCGAGCGCCGATTCAATCTGCGAAAGCCGACGTAATAAGTACGATGGGGACGTAAAGGTTACCAAATTTTACAAACTGTCGCACGGACAATCTTGAATACGATGATCACTACCTGTACTCGCCACAGAACGCATCCCGCTTTTACCTATTGAAAACGCTATGTACCCATCCATGTTCATGGCGATTAGCTTCCAGTAAGGACATCTACCATTGCCGGTATAATACATGATGCCGGACGGTGAGGGGACAACCTGATTTTGTGCCTACGTACTACTAACCATATATATAAATAAACGATATCAGTATGCGACATACAATACGTTGGTTGGTGCGCGGACAACGTACGCACTACTTCTTGGCATGTTTGGATGCTCTAATAAAAGAGGGGTTAGGGCTACAGGTAAGTGCCGGGTAGTTAGGGTTTCCCTCCCTGCTTGTCTCTTACCTGTACACAGTTTAAGGCCGGTTCTTAGATGAACTTAGCCACCATCCGCGAAAGATGAGATGCTCTAATAAATATATCATTTCTAAATTGTATCACTACCCCCAAACTGCTTCGTATTTCTTTATTGCTTTTCTTGTGCTCGTGTCTACCCGGTAGCTACACATATACGCGTAGTTTCGAAATACTTGCCGTTAAGACTGTTGCGATCGTCAATTGTAGCCACCTTTGCTCTCTTCAATTGCCCCGTAAGATATCCCATCTTTCCATCGCGGATGGTGGCAAAGTTCCCCGTGAAGTGTGGGCAAGAAAATAACAAGTCGCGAACCATAATTGGGTACAATCAATCAGGCTACAGTGACACCACCCTTACAGTGAATACCTCTATAGTAACTCTACCTATGTAATAGTCAACGGGGGAGGGGGGTCTTGTCGGAGGTGGTAGTGATTGTAGTGAGTGGGTCGACATGTGCGAGCGCCGAGGCTCTAAGTGATGGCTGCAAAAGAACTTAAAGCAACAACGAGAGATGATGGTTGTAGATAGTTTACATTTATCAAGTCGATGTACATATTCACTAATATAGTTCACAACCGTGAACACATATATAATGGCAACGATGTACTATAATAGCCCCTCTAGATCATTAGCAGTAATGTAAACGAGGTTGTCCTCCACTTTGCGTCGCTCTCATGCGTCGCCTGAAAATCATGGCGTGCTTCGGCGCCGGCGGTGCCTTCGTCACTCCATGTGCCAACATGGTTGCATGCCATGTGTGTTCTTCCTCTTATGCATAATTGATAGGGTGAAACACATCCTACCGTCACTAAAGATAGTAATAAATTCCACAGTACTACTTAAGTACTATATACCCTAAAATATAGGGGGATGGGTCGGTAGCTTGGATGAGCAACGCCAACCGTCTTCGCTCCGGGCTTGGCCTCCGTATGAGCGATAGACTGGTGATCACATGGCCCGTTGGACGACAGGCACCGATCACCTCTCCCCACCCGAGCGTAGCTCACCAGTCACAAATTTGAATTCAATTCATATGAAGGATTCTGCGCCGCCCGCTTCACAACCATCTCGCGTACTACACTCAATACTAAGACACCCCCACGCGTCCAATAGATTACAAGACTCTCCTCCTCACGGATCCGGCGCACCACCACGCGCCCCTCCGAGCGTCCGGACGTCCACTCCCGACGCCCGCAGAAAACAAACCCGGGTCCCATCTGACCTGGTCGTGTGCCGCCAAGACACGATGACCACCTCAACCCCACACTCCACCCACACACACATCCTACACACCTCATACATCGAACACTACCCATCGACCACTATGTCTCTATCTCCTAACCTTCCGGATTCCTACAAGAAGGTCTTCCTCCGAGATCGCCCGGTGCCCCTATTCGCCGATGACCACCTCAGCCCCCGAAGCCGCTTGGTGGGCCACCCACTCGCCCCCTTCCTCACGACCCCGCAAATCACAAACGCAAAACACGGCTTGGGCTCGCCACTGGAACCCACCCCATGTACTGGACTCCAGACACCCCTGGTCCTCAATGCTCCGATATCCGCTCCCAACCTCGGACGGGCCGTCGACCTATCCGCCCGTATGATCGACTCCTACCTCCTAACATGCCAGCACTCCACCGCCCCTCCTTACCTTGCCAACTTTTGGCTCCACGGTGTGTTCCTACCTGATACACCGGATTCATCTCACATGATCCTCTCCGCATGTTCGCGTGCTCGGCGCTAGCTTCTCGAACAAGTTCACGCCCTAACTGACATCCCACTCCGCATGAGATATATAGTCGGCCGGGAACTCGCCCATCGCGCTCGCAGGACGGCCTCCACCACTCGCACCCCTCACCCCGCCATGCCTCAACAACAAGACCGCACCCCCCTTCCTGCCGAACTCTCGAACGGCCACCAAGAAGTACGACTGGACATCCCCACCTCTTGCGCAGCGGTCGGCCTCTTATTCCAACTTGCAACCACACCACCCACCCACTCCACCTCATTACCCTCAACACCTGCGGCCTCCACACCTCCATTATTGACGTCGAACAACTCACTACCACACACCACCCTGACGTCCTCATCCTCACCGAAACCAACCACGCCACCCATAAATCCCGCTGGCGTATCGCCCTCCCCCACTACCTCCTCAAAATCTCTCGACCATACTACTCACATGTGCCCCTACCCAACGCATGCGTTCTCTTCGCGGTCCGCAGAGCCTCTTTCCAGTCTGCCGCTGTCCTAACCCCACCCCCCACCTCATCCCCCACATCGCTGGCCTAACCCTCGTCCCACACTCAAGCACCCCTTACCTCCTCCTAGGAGCATACATGCCCCAGCTCCACACCCCCCAGTTGACTCGCTCATACGTTGAAGTCGCAGCGTGGGGCCTCCGCCTGGCAGACGACCACCCGAACCACCGCATCCTTTGGGGATAGGACTTCCAGACGACCACCACAAAAGGTACCGGTAACCCCGCCTTCACCTCACTACTCGAATCCCACCTCCATCCCCCCCACCCCCCATCCCTACCTTCCCCCGCAGCGGAGGCTGCCTCGACCACTGGCTCACCATGCCCCCATCTCCTTTCGCCCTTCCACCGTGCTCTTGCTCGGTCTTCCCCTCCCCCTCACACTTCGTTGACCACTCTGCATTCTACCTCGTAATTCCTGCCCCTTCTCTCTCATGGCCCAACCCCCCCACCACATGCCCACCCCCACACACACCACACCACACACAAGCTCAACTTTAAGCTCCCCCTCACACCCGACGACATACAAACGTACCAAACCAGCACACCCGACCTAATCAACCAAACGGCCACCCTCCACGCAGCAATACTTAACACCCCACATTCCTCGGCATCCCCCGACACCCTTGACACCCTCGCCTCGCAATTCACCACACTCCTCTCTCACCACATAAATCACGCGGCCACCATCTGGCCTCTCCTCCCCGCCAAAAACCCCGTCCACCCCAGGCGTCCCTCGACCCTACTTGGCTGACTAACAATCACGCAAGCACATTCTAAAACTCCGCCGATGTAGTACGAACAACGGCCCCCTCCCCCTCGCCCAAGCCCTCTTAAATACGACCGACTATCTCATCCTTGACACCATCAAACAACAGTGCCAAGCACGCATACGCCACCTACTACGCGCTACCACCACGGATAAATTGAGGGAAATCAAAACGCACGCCAACACGGCCTACGACGCCTGTCCGAAATCCTCCCATAGCCGCTTGAAAATCAAGAGCGGACTCCTCCCCCCCCCCCAGCGCGACCTCGACCCTCCATAGAATCACCAATTCTGATAAAACTACAGCGACCTCTCCCACCGACGTCCTAGCGGCGGTACACTCACACTTCGACGCTGAACTCAGCCGCGCCCCCCCGCCCGTCCTACCCATCCCCCCATGCGAACTCCCGGATAACCCCGACAACTTCACCATCGAACCCCGCGGGGACCCCTCCCTCACCCTTGCCGACATGATAACCCAAGACACCTTCGATAAAACCATTCACTCGCTCGGCACGGGCAAAGCCCCCGGCCCCGACGGTTTCCCTAACGAAATCATAAAATTCCTACCCCCGGCGACCCGCTCCGCCCTCTTCTTTCTCCTCTCCCTCCTCGCCCACAAGTCCTACACCGCTCTTGAATGGTGCCACAGCACAACATGCATGCTACACAAGAAAGGTGATCCCACCCTCCTCGACAACTACCGCCCCATCGCCCTCATGAATATCCTCCTTAAGCTATGGACCGCACCAATCAAAGATGCAGGCTCGAAATACGCCGAACCCCACGGCATTCTCAGCGATCAACAAGACGGATTCCGACAACACCGCAACATCCACGACGTACTATCATCCATCATCATGACGATGGAGGACGCAGAACTTCACAAAAAGACATCTACATCATGTACGCGGACTTCAAGGGCGCATTTAATGCAGCAGACCACCGCATCATGTTCAAACACATGCGACAACTCGGTATGCCCTCCACCTTTGTCGACACCTGCGAACACCTCTACGGGGCCTCATCCACCGACTACATTACCCCATATGGCCCCATCCCCTCCATCAACATAAATCGGGGAAGCCTGCAAGGGGACACTCTCTCCCCATTTCTATTTACCCTCTTCTTGGAACCCTTCCTCCACTGGCTCACGGTGGACAGCCGGGGTTATCGTCCAACCCCCCCCCCCGCCACTAACGTCGACCCCACAGAACCAACTGCCGCCTACCCCGGACACGGCTTCGCCGACGACCTCAGCCTCGCCACGGCCTCGACCCCCAACATGACCATCCAGCTCTGGAAACTCTCCCTCTTCAGCGCCTACACATGTATGACCGTCAACATCCGAAAATGCTGCATCACCGGCGCCCTTTGGCGTACAGGCAACGCCCTCTCCCTTGCCAACATCACCATGCTCGCTTCCCAACTTCCCTCACAGTTCATCGCCATCAACTCAGCCCCTGCCCCCATACCTTCCATAGGCCCTCATCACCGCTCTCTCCACCTCCCCACTAACTCAACCCCGCAGACTTCGCGTCATCCGAGGCCTCCTAATCGGCAAGCACTTCACCCTCCAACTCGGCCTCTTCAGCGACCACCAACTGGACATCCTCGACGGACAAATCTGCCGAGCACTCCGCTCCGCCGTCTCCTCGGTACGTAACCTCCCCCGTACCGCCCTCCACCAGCCTACCTAAGACCTCGGCTACGGCCTCCCCTCCCTCAAAGCCCACGCCGCACAGCTCACAGTTTGCCACCTCCATAAAGTCATGAACAACCCTGGATATAGAGGCCACATGGCCCGAGCACACATTCGCACCATCTCCGCCACATACTCCCACTGGCCCACTGAATCCATCATGTCCGGCAGCTCCTCCCCACCCACACTCCGATGCCATGTACGGGCCCAACGCGACGCGGGCACCATGTTCCACAACATTCCTCCACTCTCCCTCACCAACCCTATCGCCTCCACACTCCGCGCCCACTTCACCAGACAAGACAACACCCTCCTCGCCTCACTCAGAGACAGAGCCACACACATCACCGACCCTCACACATACAAGCAAGCATACTGCGATTTCTCTCCCCGCAAAACACACGCCTCCCTCCTCCCCCGCCTCACCCTCCTCTAGAAAAATAACATAACCACATGGCCACAAGTCCTCCTCCGAGCCACATCATCCTCCTTGATCCACAAATCCTGCAAATCCCATCTCCAGGTTTAGGGTCGAGTCCTATTGGGCGTTGGCTATGGCGGCAGCGGTACATATCCGCAATCGGGTGTGCAGCAGTTCCGTACCAGCTTGTTACCGGTCGACCGGCTGACTTGAGCTCCATGCGGGTGTTTGACTGCCCGGCTTATGTCCACGTGGACAAGTCGTAGCGCCGCAAACTGGACGATCGTGCATGGAAAGGCGTGTTTGCGGGCGACGCACCCGAGTCCCCTGTCTCGCTGGTGTACAACCCCACCACCCGACGTGTCGTGAGCAGCTGGAATGTGGTGTTTGACGAGAGTGCTATCATCTCCATGGGGGAGAGCTGTCCCGCACGTGAGATGCTGGATACCGAGGCTAGTGATGACAGCACCTCTGATGAGGCGGCAAGGGAGAAGCCCGATACATTCGTGGGGGAGACACAACCGGTGAATGAGGCTCCTCGTGAGGTGCCAAAAGTGGCGAAGGGGAGCCTAGCACTTCCGTAGGGGAGACGCAGCAGCATACGTCGGGCGATATCAGTTCTCAGTCGATTGAGGACGAGCCGGATGCGAATTTGGGGGAGACAGCACCAGCGGAGCAGCATGGAACTGCACAAAGGTATAGCCTTCGGACGAGGCGTCCTCCGGGTCAGTGGTGGGTTGTTGGCAACACCGCAGCTATCAATCCAAGCAATGTCGTGCACGAGCTTGCGTCGTATAAACAAGCGCTGCGAGGTCCTCAAGCCACGGAGTGGGAAGCAGCCATCAAGACAGAGTATGACTCACTTGTGTCGCGCAACACCTTAAAGTTGGTTCTGTTGAACAGCATTGTTTGATATGGTAGTCAAGTTGCTACTCAGCAATATTGATATCCAGTACGAGTGTTGCAGTGATAGGACAGCTGTGACTCAGCATATCTAGATGATAAGGCATTCAGCAATGCGATAGATAAGGGTGCTGATAGTGGCGGGTTGCTGAGCGTTAGATATGATCTAAGGGCTCAGAATAGTGGTTGGCGTGTGCTCACCATGTGGTGGGCGCGTGTCATGATTGGGACGCGGACGGTGTCCTGTGATAGACAAGGATGAGACAGTGCTGAAGGTGACAGACCTTCAGCGTCTTGTAGAGTGTATAATTATTCTGTTTTCACCCATCAACTTTGTCAGGTTATGGGCCCTTCTTTTGCTCTCGGTTGGAGTCGACACGCTTGACTGGAACCGTTACCTTGAGCTTCTTTTTGGCGCGAGTCTTGGGCTTCCGTTGTGCTACACGATCTTCAGGTGTGGCTGGGTTGCAAAAGCGGTTGACTCTCTTTGTTGGGTGGTTTGCCTTCGAATTCGGGCTGGTAGCGACTTTCCTTTATTGCTTGGAGCCTAGAAACCACCGACCGTTTCACTCGCTTGAACAACGCTTGTTCAGTCGCCTGTGCTTTGGATTTTCAGCCTGCGCCTTCGTTTTTCATATTATTGGATCCAATATCTGGGTATTTGGCGTCCTTCCTTGCGTCGCTGGGCTGTTTGAGTGGGAGTTGGTGAGACATCTTGCAATAGTGTACTATCACCTGTGTACGACGTCGTTCGACTGGCCTTCCAAGGCCATAGTCCGCATGCCTACGTTGTTCTGAGTCGGGAAGTACAGCTCGTCGGGATTTTCTCGCAGTCCTCTCTCCCCTAGGTTTTTGGCTTTCAGTTGGTGAAGGATCCCTGCTCAGTGTACTATCCATATGTACGACGAACCCCGACAGACCACCTGAAACCGGTTTCCGTCTGCTTTGGCTGTGTAGACTCCGGAAGTACAGCTCCGCCTTCGGTCGGCGCCTTGTCGTGCTCGTTCTGAAGCTCCGTTGACCGGAACTTGACCGTCTCCTTGAAGGCCTGCCGGGCATTGGTTGGTGACAATTTTCCGTCGATTTTTCGGTCCTTTCCGGAGCTGTCGAGATATAATACCCATGGATTTTGTCAAACTTCCCAAGTTCCGTGGAGAAAGGAGAGATTTTTTTCGTGCCTTCGGATTGATGCAGAGCTGGGCACCGGCTCTCCTCGAGAACGACGTTACGACGCCGCTACCGCGCAGCAACACCTCGACTTGTATTCGACTACAAGGATGAGACACTGCTGAAGGTGACAGACCTTCAGCATCTTGTAGAGTGTGTAATCATTCTCTTTTCACCCATCAACTTTGTCACAGAGCCATGATGTACAATTGGCCTCCTTTCTGGTAGATGAAAATACACGGATCCACTTTGGACTGGCAGAAGCCATACTCCTCTAGCCAGGCAGTGATAGTCTTGTTCCAGTTTCTGGGAGCTTGCTTTAGGCCGTAGAGGGCCTTTTGCAGCAGACACACAAGCTCTGTCCCTTTGCCGTCAGTACTCCGGAAGCCTTCAGGCTGTCGCATGTATATCTCCTCGTCGATGTTGGCCTCCAGGAATGCTGTCACTACATCCAGTTGCTCCACCTCCCAGTCATGGAAAGCAGCTAACGCTAGTACGACGCGAATAGAGATCACCCGCATAGTAGAAGCAAAGGTCTCGTGATAATCCACGCCATGCTCTTGAGTGAAACCACGCTCCAATAGTGTGGCCTTATACCTTGCAATATTACCATCAGAGTCGCGCTTGAACTTGAACACCCACTTGGAGTCCACTAGCTTTCTACCGGCAGGACGAGGAACCAACTTCCAGGTGTTGCGCGACACGAGTGAGTCATACTCAGTCTTGATGGCTGCTTCCCACTCCGTGGCTTGAGGACCTCGTAGCGCTTGTTTATACGACGCAAGCTCGTGCACGACATTGCTTGGATTGATAGCTGCGGTGTTGCCAACAACCCACCACTGACCCGGAGGACGCCTCGTCCGAAAGCTATACCTTTGTGCAGTTCCAGGCTGCTCCGTTGGTGCTGTCTCCCCCAAATTCGCATCCGGCTCGTCCTCAATCGACTGAGAACTGATATCGCCCGACGTATGTTGCTGCGTCTCCCCTACGGAAGTGCTAGGCTCCCCCTTCGCCACTTCTGGCACCTCACGTGGAGCCTCATCCACCGGCTGTGTCTCCCCCACGAGTGTATCGGGCTTCTCCCTAGCCGCCTCATCAGAGGTGCTGTCATCACCAGCCTCGGCATCCAACATCTCACGTGCGGGACAGCTCTCCCCCATGGAGATGATAGCACTCTCGTCAAACACCACATTGCGGCTGCTCACCACACGTCGGGTGGTGGGGTTGTACACCAGCGAGGCAGGGGACTCGGGTGCGTAGCCCACAAACACGCCTTTCCATGCACGGTCGTCCAGTTTGCGGCGCTGCGACTTGTCCACGTGGACATAAGCCGGGCAGCCAAACACCCGCATGGAGCTCAAGTCAGCCGGTCGACCGGTAACAAGCTGATATGGAACGCCACCAGCTCCACTGCTGCACACCCGATTGCGGATGTGCACCGCTGCCGCCATAGCCAACGCCCAATAGGACTTCGGCAGCCCAGCATGCCGAATCATAGACTGTGCCATCGGAGCCAATGTGCCCCATTGCCGCTCGATCCGACCATGCTGCCAATGAGCGTAGGGGGCGGTGACCTCTAGGGCGATGCTGAACTCGTCCAATAAGTTCCGGAACGCAGCACCAAGAAACACAGTGTCGTTGTCGACCCGAAGCCGGCGAACTGTGTACCCCAGGGAGCGAATGGTGGTCATATGATCTAAGGGTCATATGATGGTCATATGATCTAAGGGCTCAGAATAGTGGTTGGCGTGTGCTCACCATGTGGTGGGCGCGTGTCATGATTGGGACGCGGACGGTGTCCTGTGATAGACAAGGATGAGACACTGCTGAAGGTGACAGACCTTCAGCGTCTTGTAGAGTGTGTAATCATTCTGTTTTCACCCATCAACTTTGTCAGGTTATGGGCCCTCCTTTTGCTCTCGGTTGGAGTCGACACGCTTGACTGGAACCGTTACCTTGAGCTTCTTTTCGGCGCGAGTCTTGGGCTTCCGTTGTGCTACACGATCTTCAGGTGTGGCTGGGTCGCAAAAGCGGTTGACTCTCTTTGTTGGGTGGTTTGCCTTCGAATTCGGGCTGGTAGCGACTTTCCTGTGTTGCTTGGAGCCTAGAAACCACCGACCGTTTCACTCGCTTGAACAACGCTTGTTCAGTCGCCTGTGCTTTGGATTTTCAGCCTGCGCCTTCGTTTTTCATATTACTAGATCCAATATCTGGGTATTTGGCGTCTTTCCTTGCGTCACTGGGCTGTTTGAGTGCGAGTTGGTGAGACATCTTGCAATAGTGTACTATCACCTGTGTACGACGTCGTTCGACTGGCCTTCCAAGGCCATAGTCCGCCTGCCTACGTTGTTCTGAGTCGGGAAGTACAGCTCGTTGGGATTTTCTCGCAGTCCTCGCTCATTTTCGCTCCCCTTGGGTTTTGGCTTTCAGTTGGTGAAGGATCCCTGCTCAGTGTACTATCCATTTGTACGACGAACCCCGAAAGACCTCCTGAAACCGGTTTCCGCTTGCTTTGGCTGTGTAGACTCCGGAAGTACAGCTCCGCCTTCGGTCGGCGCCTTGTCGTGCTCGTTCTGAAGCTCCGTTGACCGGACCTTGACCGTCTCCTTGAAGGCCTGCCGGGCAGTGGTTGGTGACTATTTTCCGTCGATTTTTCGGTACTTTCTGGAGCTGTCGAGATATAATACCCATGGATTCTGTCAAACTTCCCAAGTTCAGTGGAGAATGGAGAGACTTTGATGTCTGGAAGAAGAGGTTTCGTGCCTTTGGATTGATGCAGAGCTGGGCACCGGCTCTCCTCGAGAACGACGCCGCTACCGCGCAGCAACACCTCGACTTGTACTCTACTTTGATTCTGGCGCTGCCTGAGGACGATCTCTCAATTATTGAGAATGTCCATGAAGTTGACAAGAACTGCGGCCTCAAGGCGTGGACTGCGCTGGTGGACCACTATGAAGACGATGGCATCTACCGTCTGGCTGAGCTGCTGCAGGATATGGAGAAGGCCCAGGCAGACGATGAGACCAGTCTCCAATATTTGAACCGGTTGGTCCGACTTCAGCGCCAACTAGCCCGTGTGGGGGAGGACGTTCACGACCGACGGGTCATCATGTACTTGGTGAAGGGTCTACGTCAAGAGTACCACTCCATCACTGACGGTGGGGTCTGCGGAGGGCGTAGCCCAAAGCATACCTGATTTTTCTAAGACACGCCAAGAAACATCGCCCTCCTCCTTGAAGCCCAATTAGTACCGGTATTTAGGATATTCATAATTAAGATAGGGGATTTAGTAGTTTGTAGTACTTAATATTCAACAGTAAAGTACTGTAGTATTTAGTGCAGTAGTGAGCATTTCTGCGCACACGATGTGCGTAGGTGAATGAATCGCCCTGCTGGGGCTATAAATAATAGCTCCTACCTAGTGACTCGCAAGAGAGGCATCATTTTCGCTGTCCCCGCCCTCCCGCCCTTGCTTTTGGGAGACATCATACACGGCAGGCGCCTCCTCGGCGCCAACGTGTCATGATTGTTCTACGCGGCAAGGACATGCCACCCATGTAATAGTCACCCCCTCTATGTGCACAGTGTCCCATAAAAGCTGAGCGTTAGATATGATCTAAGGGCTCAGAATAGTGGTAGGCGTGTGCTCACCATGTGGTGGGCGCGTGTCATGATTGGGACGCGGACGGTGTCTTGCGATAGACAAGGATGTGACAGACCTTCAGCGTCTTGTAGAGTGTGTAATCATTCTGTTTTCACCCATCGACTTTGTCAGAACCAATGTGCCCCACTGCCGCTCGATCCGACCATGCTGCCAATGAGCGTAGGGGGCGGTGACCTCTAGGGCGATGTTGAACTCGTCCAATAAGCTCCGGAACGCAGCACCAAGAAACACAGTGTCGTTGTCGACCCGAAGCCGGCGAACTGTGTACCCCAGGGAGCGAATGGTGGTAAGCATCCGGCGGAACGAAGAGGTAGCCTCGTCCTTGGAGCGCAAGGCATCATGCAGCACGAAGCGGCTGCGGAAGTCAACTGCGCCGAAGATGTAGCGCCTCCCACCCAAGGATGGAACACTCATCGGGCCACAAAAATCCACACCAATCACCTCAAACAGTCCAACATCTCGGTCCGCAGGAGCATGAGGAATACTGCGGACTTGAGACTTGCACACAGCGCAGGTCTCACAGAATCCCAACTTCTCGTGTGATGCATAGCCCAAGCCTTCCACATGACCTGTTGACAGCTCGTCCAGCTGAGGCTCCCCAATGTGACCGAGTCGGGAATGCCACAGCCGCTTTCCCGATGACGCCGTGGCCGCCGAAGCCGTAGCACGCGCTGGAAGAGCAACCGTCGCAGGCAGCCAGATCAATCCGTGGGCTCGCTCCATGGGAATCTTAACACCACCACCATGAGCTGCGTGAAGCTGAAGATGGTCCATAGGATCCGCCAACAACACGCTATGACCCTTGCCGCGCCTGAGTGAGGCTAAACAACCGATGATATGTCCAAGACGCACGACGGGACAGCTCGGGAACGTGAAGCACATGGCGCAAGGTGGCAGGAATCTTCGTACCGTCTGCAGCCGGCACAGAGATGTGGACACTGCCAACGCCCACAGCAAAAGCACTGATGCCCTTCACCCACAGCCGGTCAGACAACGCACGATAGTTCACGAAGTCATCACGTTTGCTGGTCATATGGTGGCTGGCTCCACTGTCGGCTAGCCACATCCAAGTCTCCCCCTCATTCATCACCATGGCTCGTGCTTCACTGAATGACCTAGCAGGACTGGCAGTGATGTCTACCCCAGCAGGGAAAGCCACGGGAGACTCGATACTCGCAGAATTGCCACTAGCACGCCTTTCAGGGCACTCTGACCGGCGATGGCCCTTCTTGTCGCAACTGAAACAAATGCCGCGGAAGGGTCGGACTCCGCCAGCTCCCACAGCCACACCACGTGAGTTCCCAGGGCCATGCATGGATTTTAGCTGGAAGATCATGGACCTGGCGCTTCAAGGATTCAGCAGAGGTGTCACCGGAAAAGGCCGGAAAAGCCGCAGGGGGCGGCGCCTCCGTCTGAGTCCGGCCACGACTCTCAATACGCATGCCCTTATGTCGAAGATCTCGCTTGACGGCGTCCATACTGAGGCTATGGACGTCCCATGTATCTGTGATGAAGTGGTACTCTTGACGTAGACCCTTCACCAAGTACGTGATGACCCGTCGGTCGTGAACGTCCTCCCCCACACGGGCTAGCTGGCGTTGAAGTCGGACCAAGCGGTTCAAATACTGGAGACTTGTCTCATCGTCTGCCTGGGCCTTCTCCATATCCTGTAGCAGCTCAGCCAGACGGTATGTCCAAGACGCACGACGGGACAGCTCGGGAACGTGAAGCACATGGCGCAAGGTGGCAGGAATCTTCGTACCGTCTGCAGCCGGCACAGAGATGTGGACACTGCCAACGCTCACATCAAAAGCACTGATGCCCTTCACCCACAGCCGGTCAGACAACGCACGATAGTTCACGAAGTCATCACGTTTGCTGGTCATATGGTGGCTGGCTCCACTGTCGGCTAGCCACATCCAAGTCTCCCCCTCATTCATCACCATGGCTCGTGCTTCACTGAATGACCTAGCAGGACTGGCAGTGATGTCTACCCCAGCAGGGAAAGCCACGGGAGACTCGATACTCGCAGAATTGCCACTAGCACGCCTTTCAGGGCACTATGACCGGCGATGGCCCTTCTTGTCGCAACTGAAACAAATGCCGCGGAAGGGTCGGACTCCGCCAGCTCCCACAGCCACACCACGTGAGTTCCCAGGGCCATGCATGGATTTTAGCTGGAAGATCATGGACCTGGCGCTTCAAGGATTCAGCAGAGGTGTCACCGGAAAAGGCCGGAAAAGCCGCAGGGGGCGGCGCCTCCGTCTGAGTCCGGCCACGACTCTCAATACGCATGCCCTTATGTCGAAGATCTCGCTTGACGGCGTCCATACTGAGGCTATGGACGTCCCATGTATCTGTGATGAAGTGGTACTCTTGACGTAGACCCTTCACCAAGTACGTGATGACCCGTCGGTCGTGAACGTCCTCCCCCACACGGGCTAGCTGGCGTTGAAGTCGGACCAAGCGGTTCAAATACTGGAGACTTGTCTCATCGTCTGCCTGGGCCTTCTCCATATCCTGTAGCAGCTCAGCCAGACGGTATGTCCAAGACGCACGACGGGACAGCTCGGGAACGTGAAGCACATGGCGCAAGGTGGCAGGAATCTTCGTACCGTCTGCAGCCGGCACAGAGATGTGGACACTGCCAACGCCCACATCAAAAGCACTGATGCCCTTCACCCACAGCCGGTCAGACAGCGCACGATAGTTCACGAAGTCATCACGTTTGCTGGTCATATGGTGGCTGGCTCCACTGTCGGCTAGCCACATCCAAGTCTCCCCCTCATTCATCACCATGGCTCGTGCTTCACTGAATGACCTAGCAGGACTGGCAGTGATATCTACCCCAGCAGGGAAAGCCACGGGAGACTCGATACTCGCAGAATTGCCACTAGCACGCCTTTCAGGGCACTATGACCGGCGATGGCCCTTCTTGCCGGAACTGAAACAAATGCCGCGGAAGGGTCGGACTCCGCCAGCTCCCACAGCCACACCACGTGAGTTCCCAGGGCCATGCATGGATTTTAGCTGCTCCTGAAGATCATGGACCTGACGCTTCAAGGATTCAGCAGAGGTGTCACCGGAAAAGGCCGGAAAAGCCGCAGGGGGCGGCGCCTCCGTCTGAGTCCGGCCACGACTCTCAATACGCATGCCCGTCTGTCGAAGATCTCGCTTGACGGCGTCTATACTGAGGCTATGGACGTCCCATGTGTCTGTGATGGAGTGGTACTCTTGACGTAAACCCTTCACCAAGTACGTGATGACCCGTCGGTCGTGAACGTCCTCCCTGTTGAACAACATTGTTTGATATGGTAATCAAGTTGCTACTCAGCAATATTGATATCCAGTACGAGTGTTGCAGTGATAGGACAGCTGTGACTCAGCATATCTAGATGATAAGGCATTTAGCAATGCAATAGATATGGGTGCTGATAGTGGCAGGTTGCTGAGCGTTAGATATGATCTAAGGGCTCAGAATAGTGGTAGGCGTGTGCTCACCATGTGGTGGGCGCGTGTCATGATTGGGACGCGGACGGTGTCCTGTGATAGACAAGGATGAGACACTGCTGAAGGTGACAGACCTTCAGCGTCTTGGAGAGTGTGTAATCATTCTGTTTTCACCCATCAACTTTGTCAGTCTGCAGCCGTAACAGTGATGCGGACAGTGCCAACGCCCACAGCAAAAGCACTGATGCCTTTCACCCACAGCCGGTCAGACAACGCACGATAGTTCACGAAGTCATCACGTTTGCTGGTCATATGGTGGCTGGCTCCACTGTCGGCTAGCCACATCCAAGTCTCCCCCTCATTCATCACCATGGCTCGTGCTTCACTGAACGACCTAGCAGGACTGGCAGTGATGTCTACCCCATCAGGGAAAGCCACGGGAGACTCGAGACTCGCAGAATTGCCACTAGCACGCCTTTCAGGGCACTCTGACCGGCGATGGCCCTTCTTACCGCAACTGAAACAAATGCCACGGAAGGGTCGGACTCCGCCAGCTCCCACAGTACGCATGAAGTCGGCTGGTAGACATGTTCAGTCGCGTTCCAAGACGTCTCCATAGTGTCTGCCAGAAAGCGCTGACAAATTTTGGGTCGCGGTCGCTGATCAGCACACGGGGCAGTCCATGTAAGCGGTAGACTCCCTGTAAAAACAAAGTGGCAGTTTCTTCGGCAGTAATCGACTCTGTACATGGCAGAAAATGGGCCATTCGAGTTAGATGGTCTACTACAATCAGCACACTGTTAAAGCCGTTGCTCTCAGGCAAGTGTGTCAGGTAGTCAAGACCAACTGTGTGCCACGGTCTGGGTGGAACAGGCAATGGGTAAAGAGTCGCAGCCATTTGCGGTCGAATCTTCGCTCGTCGGCACACGACGCAGCGTTCACAAAAATCTTTCACATCTTGGCGGATTCGTTTCCACCAGAATCTGTCGAGTGCTTTTGCAAGAGTGCTAGCAACTCCTCTGTGACCAGCTGACGAACTTTCGTGCAGCTCTGTGATCAGAGTCAGTCGGAGCTCAGAGTTCTGTGGAATACAGAGGCGATTGAGACGCCAAAAGTACCCGTCTCTGGCTTCTATCCGGCTGTCTCTTGTCCACTCACCATCGTCCCCATAAAACGAATCTCGTGAGAACCCCTCGCGAATGAGATCAGCGAACTCAGGGCTCAGCTGCAACGCTTCAACAGTCAGTGAATTTAACTGTGCGTCTTCAAACAGCAGCTGGGACTTCCGTCGTAATTCTCGATCTGACGGAACCTCGCCATCCCAAAATAAGGGTACTGTGGCCTGAGGTACGAAGTCTGGACGCCGGCTTAACGGGTCGGCTTCGTTCAGAGCTCCCTTGCGATATGCAAGTGTCATCGAGCCCACAAACGGTTGCAAATCCCGCAGGTATCTTGCTTGCCGCTTGTTCAGCCTGTTGTTCGGTTGCCTGAGCAGATGTCGCAGTGTGTCGTGGTCTGTTACGACAAGGAACTTAGAACAGCCTTCAAGATAGCACCTCCAATGCTTGACAGCTTCGCATACGGCCAAAGCTTCTAAGTCGTACGCAGAGTAAGTGTTACCACGCTCAGCTGGATTCAGCTTACGCGCCCAGTAAGAGACTGGTTGAAGACCGCCTCCTTGGTCTTGCAACAGGACTGCTGCAATCCCCACTGTTGAAGCATCTGTAGCCACGGTGAACGTCGCGTCCGAGCTGACCTCCGGAAGGATCAGGCATGGCGCGGAAATGAGCCGTAACTTGAGAGTCTCGAAGGCTTCCAAACAGGCAGGCGTCAGCGTAACCTTCTGTGGCTGGGACTTCCGCAGTAAGTCCGTCAATGGAGCCGTAAGGTCGCTAAAATGGTGTATAAATCTCGCATAGAAGTTGCAGAACTGTACGAAACTGCGAACCTCCTTCTGCGTCTTGGGCACTGGCCAGTCTGCAACGGCCTCGACTTTCTTTGTGGAAACCGAAATTTTACCGGCTGACACAGTGTAGCCCAAATACTCCATTTCTTGCAATCCGAAGAAGCATTTCTTAAGGCGTAATTTCAGCCCTTCCTCCTTGAATCGCTGTAGCACTAGACGTAGGTGTTCCAGGTGCTCTTCCAGAGTTCGACTGTAGATACAGACGTCGTCCAGGTAGACTGTCACGAACTTATGTAAAAAGTCGCGAAGAATGTCGTTCATCATCCTCTGAAATGTAGCTGGTGCATTGCACAGCCCAAACGGCATGGCGACCCATTCCATTAAGCCATCAGGGGTCTGAAAAGCCGTCTTGTGAACGTCCTGATCACGCACTCGAACTTGCCAGAATCCAGAAGCGAGGTCGAGGTGTGTGTAAAAATTCGCGTCCTTAAGTTCGTCCAGAGTGTCGTCCACACGCGGTAGCGGGTAAGCATCTTTACGCGTAACCTCGTTAAGACCACGGTAGTCAATGCACAGACGTAGCGAGCCATCAGCTTTTCGCACAAAAAGAATTGGCGAGCCGAACTCACTGTAGCTGGGGCGTATCAAACCAGCTTCCACTGCGTCTTTAAGCTGTCGATTAAGCTCAGCGCGCTCTGCGGGTGACAATCTGTTCAGACGTTGACGTCGCATCGGGCCAGTTGTGTCAATGGGGTGATCCCACTGTCGGCTTACTGGCGGAGAGTCGACAGGTTGCAGTAACTCCGGGAAGTCTTCAAAAAGTAACGACCGGAAGTTGTCACGTTGTTCTGCTGTTAGTTCCTCTCCAGTGTGAAAGTCTGTTGATTGTTCGGCAGCTGACGTAAGTTCAATGACGTAAAAATCAGCATGACGTCCTCTGCTGCGGCGCGTCTTGCGCATAAGCTTCTGAACTTTCGTAGACGACAGGAGTAGACACTCAGGGCGTCGTTCCTCAAGTGTAGTCTCCACAGCTGTGCCGTCCATTAGTGTAAAAATTCTGGTTGTACCAAATTGTAAAGAGGCATGTTCGTCATCAAGCCATGGTAAACCCAGGATTAAATCAGCTGTGCGTAAATCACGTAAGACGTAGAAAGTCCGTTGAAACTCGTGTCGAGCCAGCTCAAAAGTGACGTCACAGACTGTCGTAGAAGTCACTCGTTGTCCATTAGCGAGTCGAACTGGAGTCTTACTTGCAGACTTCCGAGTCTGTAAAGCAAAGCGTCGTACAAAGTCCTCTGACACAAAATCAAGTGTCGCAGCGCAGTCCACTAATCCAGAAATTTGGTGTCCGCCATCAGGAGTTTTCACAGTCAGCTCAGTTCGAATTAACGGGCGAGCTTCCGTGAGGTCAGTCAGTAGTGCTGTAGCTGGCGAAGAAAATTGTTGCAGCGTAGCGATGGACTGTTCCGAGTCGTCTGCTGGTACAGGTACCGAGTCGGGTTGATCAGGTGCTGTAGGTTCTGGTGAGTCGTTAAACGCACAATCTGCGTCGACTAACCACAGCTGTACAGGCCAAGGGGCTGGAGCAACCACCTCCTGTTGAGCTGGGTTCTCCAGTGACTGACGTGTAAAAAGCTGTGTCCTTGCTGGGAATTCTTGATAGAGTTTCCAGTGCTTAGTCACCTGAGTAAATTTCGCCCACTTTGGTAGTACAAATACAGCCATCGTAGATGTCGGAGATGTTCGACGACAATTCTCAAAATGCTGCGCAATCTGCTCAGCTAACTCCCAGGGTGGATTGATGAACACCCGTTCTCCTGTCAAATCTCTGTCTAGAATCGAGTCACTCGGCGAACAGTGAGGTAAGTCACCGTGCGAGTTAAGACCTTCATCATCAGCACATCCCTCCAACGTGAAGTTGAATCGTGCATGCAGAGGGTCAAAGACTGAGTCAACCAGTTTCCAATCAACTGAACGTCTGGTTACAGGTTTACGACTCTGTCTCTGCTTAATCTGACGACGACGACCTGCTACTTGCGTTACAGGTGTCGCAACTGTAGTCGATGGAGATGTCGAAGGTGTGTCGACGACCTCTGTCGCTAACAGTGTCTCAGAATGAACAGTAGATGTAGCCGGCTGCTCCAGTTCATTTGTAGAACAGCCTTGCCACCATCATTGCTTCTTAGGTTGCATCGGTGCCTTGCCTTTGAACTCCGGGCATTGGAACAAACGGTGTCCCTTCTTGTGGCACTTGAAGCAGAGTCCTTCGTCCATGTGTCGCTTACGCTCCTCAGCTGTCATTGCATTTGCGAGTGAATTAAAATCTTCGCGACCAGATGTCTGACCGCGTCCACCATTGTTACCACCTCCACGTCCACGTCCGCGGCCACGTCCACGGCCACCTTTGTTACGTTTCCAGACGTTAGAGGCTTCCTCGAAAGGGTCATCAAGGTTGCGCTTGCGTGAAGGCTGGGCAGATGGTCCAGCAGCAGACTTTGTATTGCCCAGTTCCGGCGAGTCTGTCACGATGTTATTCAAAAAGTTTTGCAGCTCCACTAGCGTAGTCTGGTATCCTTGCTGAGCTCGGATTAATGAAGCGTACACACTGTACCTCAGCTGTCAGGTGTTGACGAGATCGACGTAAGTAGTCGTTGTACTGTTTAGTGAAAACTGCGTAACTCATCGTGTTGCTCTGCGTAAAGCTTAGCAAAGCGTTAATTGCGTCGTCCTGAATATTCGGAAGAAACGTCGACTTGCGTATCTCCGCAACAAGCTCGTTGTACGTAGATGGAATTGGAGGCTGATTTTTCCGGTTCAACCACCACCCACCTAGGTGTCCAGAAAAGCTGAGTCTCCGTGAGGGTCACAGTTAGTCCAGCCAAGTTGTGGGTAGGCATCTGCGCTCCCACTCGTAAATCCGTAGGTCCTTCACCAGTCAGTCGATTAATGTGTCCACGAATCAGTAGCCATACAGAACCAGAGTCGACCGTCGTAAACCGGGTGTACATGTGGAACTGTCTCGGGATAGACGTGTCGTCCTGCATGACTGGAACATGCTGACGTATCGCACGGTAAAAGAGTTCCCATTGAGTCACGTAACCAAAATGAAGTAATTCACTCGTGTGCTTCCCAGCACGAAGTAAACCCTTCTGTGAGGGCGTAAGTGTCAGACCGTCAATGTTGATGGTTTCCAATACGACGTAAGTATCATCCGGATTAACTGTCGACTGTGCCAAAACAGCTTGCTCGACCTGAGCAGGTGTACGTAAGTTGTTCGTAGCAAACAGGACAGGAATAGAAGCCGAGTACACGTAGACAAGCTGTCGTCCTTGAGGTAGTGTTACGTTAACAGGTTCACCACTCAACAGCGTCAAATCATCCGGTGTCAAAACAAGACCGGTTTCCTCATGTAACTCGCAAATAGCAGCGTCGACAGGCTCTTCGTTAGGTAAAATAGAGCCAGCTGGGAACCAAGTTTTACCAGAACGAGGCTCACGCTGAAACACCAACTTCAAGTCCGACGGTTTAGTTCCTCCAACGTGAATTACCAAAACCACGTAATGTCATGCTCCTAGAGAAGCCATCTCAACTCAATCAAACAACGTCGAGCAGATCAACGAGCAACGAAAGCGTGCGTCGACCAAAGAGCTCCGAAACCAGTGTGGCGGTTAGCCTCTGAAAGCTAAACGCTAGCACAAATCTGTTCTAGTCTGTCTAGTTCTGTTGTTGCAAGATTGCAGAATGATGTTGTCGAGAGGCAATTGTTGAGAGATGTTTCACTGCTGTACTTAGGCAGTAGATGTTGTAAGTGAACAAAGGAATTGTTAAAAGGTTCTGTCACCTCCCTCTACTGCACTGGGCTTAAATAGGTTTCAGCCCAGACTAGTTACGCCTGCAAGTTTCGCTTACGTGTCAGGCGTCAGTGCTGCTCAACCGTCGTCATCTGTCCTCGAGACACGGCCTGCCTAGCATTGGGTTTCACGACGCGGCTCCTTCTGCGTCGAAGAGCTCATTCTGGCGCGTCATCTGGCTGGTTAGATTAATTATGTATATATGTACGTACCGGGAGGTACTGGTCGTACTGTAGCATCAGCACCATTACAATATTGCAGTAGCGACGTACCCACGAGTATACGTCCGTCCTGTGGAAAAGCACGATTTGGTATCCGTAACGAGTACCTGTACAATGTCCTGCAATGTACTGTTGCAGGACTGTACTCGTCACACTTGCTACTCGTGCAAACCCATGATCGCAGTGCACAACTTCTTGTGCCTTTCACTCACCAAAGGTTTGGTGAGCGCATCGGCAAGCATGTCCTCTGTTGCACAATACTTGACGGTGGAGTCTGCGGAGGGCGTAGCCCAAAGCATACCTGATTTTTCTAAGACACGCCAAGAAACATCGCCCTCCTCCTTGAAGCCCAATTAGTACCGGTATTTAGGATATTCATAATTAAGATAGGGGATTTAGTAGTTTATAGTACTTAATAGTCAACAGTAAAGTACTGTAGTATTTAGTGCAGTAGTGAGCATTTCTGCGCACATGATGTGCGTAGGTGAATGAATCGCCTTGCTGGGGCTATAAATAATAGCTCCTACCTAGTGACTCGCAAGGGAGTCATCATTTTCGCTGTCAGCACAAGTGCGCGCCCGTTGGCCCACACTCCCCTGCACTTGCCTACGCTACAGCCCCAAAGGTCCGCAGCCGTCGCTCAGCACCTCCTCAAGCCTGCTACCGTTGTTGCAGCACCCCGATATCGTGTCGTTACACTATCCTTGCCCGTGCCTACCCGTTGATAGCGCTCTGGCCCGTTCCGTAGAACTTCAGTTTTTAATGGGACACTGTGCACATAGAGGGGGTGACTATTACATGGGTGGCAGGTCCCTGCCGCGTAGAACAATCATGACACGTTGGCGCCGAGGAGGCGCCTGCCGTGTATGATGTCTCCCAAAAGCAAGGGCGGGAGGGCGGGGACAGCGAAAATGATGACTCCCTTGCGAGTCACTAGGTAGGAGCTATTATTTATAGCCCCAGCAGGGCGATTCATTCACCTACGCACATCGTGTGCGCAGAAATGCTCACTACTGCACTAAATACTACAGTACTTTACTGTTGAATATTAAGTACTACAAACTACTAAATCCCTATCTTAATTATGAATATCCTAAATACCGGTACTAATTGGGCTTCAAGGAGGAGGGCGATGTTTCTTGGCGTGTCTTCGAAAAATCAGGTATGCTTTGGGCTACGCCCTCCGCAGACCCCACCTTTTATGGGACACTGTGCACATAGAGGGGATGACTATTACATGGGTGGCAGGTCCCTGCCGCGTAGAACAATCATGACACGTTGGCGCCGAGGAGGCGCCTGCCGTGTATGATGTCTCCCATATGACTCCCATGTAGAGGTAGCAGCTGAGTCGAGCCACCAGTTATCAGAGC
>JAPMLY010002370.1:0-12500 GCA_026401115.1 Tetraselmis chui
CACACACCCTTAAAACCCGCTGCGAAGCAGGCATCCGTACACACCTCGGCAAAATCAAAGCCCACAACCACTCCATCGGCAACGACCTCGCAGACACCCTCGCAAACCAAGTCGCGGATGGCCACCCACCCGATACTACATACACCACAGGTTCAGAGGTCACGATAGGCCACTGGACATGGCCATACACCCTCATCCCACAAACCCTAGGGGACCCCATACCCTACAGATACACCAACCTCAAATCCGACGCACACAACTACAGCACAAAACACACACACACTCCTCTCTCGCAAACAACCAAACACGGAGCCCTCCTCGCCCGCGCCGCGAAGGACGGCGCCGATTTTTCTTACCACAAAAAACACTCAACTCTCACAAATATACAGTTCACACACAAACAAGAATTCATGTGGGGCGTCCACAACACCCGCCTACTTACTCATAACCCCACTCTGCGCTGCCCCCTATGTGGCCAATTCACTAGCAACGGCCACATGGCCGGTAACTGCCCCTCTATGTCTGGTCTAAGACAGGACCGACACAACAGCGCTCTTCAACTCCTACTCTCCCTACTGGAACGCCACAACGGAGGACGATGGGAAACCATCACCGCAGACTTCGGTAACAAACCCATTAAATCGTTTGATTCCCCCACCCCTGCCCGCACCCCACTTGACTGCCACCCATCTCACCCCACCCACATGCCCACCCGCCTTGTTGCTGCTGACGAGGGTCTCTCGCTTGACTCCCTAATCTCATGCCCCGCCGTCCTCCCCCCTGAGATTCTCCCCCCCATGCTTCGTCCCCCTGCACACAAACCTGACTTCATCCGCATCCTCGAACCCCGATTCGCTGGTCACTCCAACGGACGCCGACGTTACGCATCCATAAAAAAGATTCAGATAGGATAATGGAAGTACTGCACAGACAACAACCTCTCTCACACAGCCAACCTCATACGTGCCAAATACACACCCCTCGCAAACGCCATCAGAAACCACTCGCCAGGCACATTGGTCGACATCCTCCCCATTGTCATGAGCCGCACAGGTACACCACATTTTTCCACCATCACGAGCCTCACCTCCCTTCTCACCGCCCGCACAGACCCTCCCGATAAACTCGTCTCCGAAATCCGCCTCGACACATCTCGCATTCTTACACTACTCCATACGCATACTGTCCAATGGCTGCATCACCTCCTACGCATATACTGCATCAAGTCCCGCACGACCTCCCGCCGCGCATCCGCACACTGCCACCACACACGACCCTGAATGCACACAACTTCGCCTCTACTTGCACCCTCCCCGGGGGGGAGTAAAACCCCCGACCCACATTGGAGAGGTTGGCTTAGGTGGTTAACGGTCTAGCCCTGGCTTGTAAGTTCCACACCTACCACTCCCTCTACCCCGAAGATATAGTCTTCTCGTCCAGCGGCAGCAATGCCCCGCACACCTGGCAAGGCACCAACATAGCCAACCCCGAATACGACCACGAATGCATGAGACGAGCCATGGAACACGCAATCACCAGCGCACACCTCACAGCCCCTCACACACCCAGCGCAACCATCCTCATCCTCCCCCGATGGGAACACACACCCTACCGCCACTCCAAATACATCAGCTCCCCATACACCCACCACCTATACACCCTCCCCAATGACGCAAACACATTCCTACCCCCTGACCAACACACTGGCAACCCCACCCCTACCCCATTCGGCACACGATGGATGGTCGTCATATACCTCGTCGCTAACCCCCTCGCACTCTCCACCCTCCCATCACCCACAGCCATGACCGCACTCCACAACACTCTCGAATCTATCTACGAAACTCACCTCCCCAACCCCATCATCACCCCCCCTCCTCCACACTTCTTTGACACCTACTCACCCCACTCAACAGGTATATACCACCGCCCCCCAAACCCAACTCACCCCCTCACATACCCCCTCCCGGACCGCGTACATCTAACGTACCCCCCCCACCAGAGGCACCCCTGCTTGGATTTGGCAGGACTTTGTATACACAGACGGCTCGAAAAAGGCAGCTCGACCCCCCCTCGGAGCAGCAGCTACCCACCCCGCCTCGGACACCAAAATCAAAATCCTGGTGATCTCTACCCCTCCCTCACATACAATAAATCGTGCTGAATTAGCTGGCATAGATATAGGCCTCCAACTTGGCCGCACACACCTCCTCACTGACAGTGCGTGCTCCCTCCGCCTAATTCAAGGTTACTTACACTGCCCTTCCGCTTACCGCCACAACATTCACCGCGACACCCTCTTATCTATCACACACACCCTTAAAACCCGCTGCGAAGCAGGCATCCGTACACACCTCGGCAAAATCAAAGCCCACAACCACTCCATCGGCAACGACCTCGCAGACACCCTCGCAAACCAAGTCGCGGATGGCCACCCACCCGATACTACATACACCACAGGTTCAGAGGTCACGATAGGCCACTGGACATGGCCATACACCCTCATCCCACAAACCCTAGGGGACCCCATACCCTACAGATACACCAACCTCAAATCCGACGCACACAACTACAGCACAAAACACACACACACTCCTCTCTCGCAAACAACCAAACACGGAGCCCTCCTCGCCCGCGCCGCGAAGGACGGCGCCGATTTTTCTTACCACAAAAAACACTCAACTCTCACAAATATACAGTTCACACACAAACAAGAATTCATGTGGGGCGTCCACAACACCCGCCTACTTACTCATAACCCCACTCTGCGCTGCCCCCTATGTGGCCAATTCACTAGCAACGGCCACATGGCCGGTAACTGCCCCTCTATGTCTGGTCTAAGACAGGACCGACACAACAGCGCTCTTCAACTCCTACTCTCCCTACTGGAACGCCACAACGGAGGACGATGGGAAACCATCACCGCAGACTTCGGTAACAAACCCATTAAATCGTTTGATTCCCCCACCCCTGCCCGCACCCCACTTGACTGCCACCCATCTCACCCCACCCACATGCCCACCCGCCTTGTTGCTGCTGACGAGGGTCTCTCGCTTGACTCCCTAATCTCATGCCCCGCCGTCCTCCCCCCTGAGATTCTCCCCCCCATGCTTCGTCCCCCTGCACACAAACCTGACTTCATCCGCATCCTCGAACCCCGATTCGCTGGTCACTCCAACGGACGCCGACGTTACGCATCCATAAAAAAGATTCAGATACGATAATGGAAGTACTGCACAGACAACAACCTCTCTCACACAGCCAACCTCATACGTGCCAAATACACACCCCTCGCAAACGCCATCAGAAACCACTCGCCAGGCACATTGGTCGACATCCTCCCCATTGTCATGAGCCGCACAGGTACACCACATTTTTCCACCATCACGAGCCTCACCTCCCTTCTCACCGCCCGCACAGACCCTCCCGATAAACTCGTCTCCGAAATCCGCCTCGACACATCTCGCATTCTTACACTACTCCATACGCATACTGTCCAATGGCTGCATCACCTCCTACGCATATACTGCATCAAGTCCCGCACGACCTCCCGCCGCGCATCCGCACACTGCCACCACACACGACCCTGAATGCACACAACTTCGCCTCTACTTGCACCCTCCCCGGGGGGGAGTAAAACCCCCGACCCACATTGGAGAGGTTGGCTTAGGTGGTTAACGGTCTAGCCCTGGCTTGTAAGTTCCATGTATGGCATAGTTGGGAGGGCCCAGAGACAGCAGCCGACGCATCCGGCTTTTGGTGAAAAACCGGCGCATACGGTACATGTTGTAAACAATTTCAATTTCAATTTCAATTGGATGAAGGCTAGGTCTTGATGTAGACCTAACATGGGAGGAGCATATGGCTTAATGCCGCAGGATAGAGTGGGGAGTATAAACCGTGGAGCGGGACTCGAAGGGAGAAATGGATGCTCCGCCAACGGGATGCTCCGATGATAGGCTATGGACCCTCTTGACGCCAGCTCGAATTCCAGCGTCCGCACATATGTACCGATGTAAGCCCGTCCACGAGCACCAATGGCTATCATCGGACTATATCTTCGTATACGTCCTCGTGCACATGCGCGTTCGCTGGGGCAGTCTATGTCAAATGCTCACAGTAGCATCCACCCCACTTGCACGCGACCGCGCGCGTTAGATGTGCCCGCGGCGATTGGAACGCAGCGCTCCACAGCTACCCGGCTTGTGCGTGGCGATACATATAGCGTGTACATTTACACTAAGTATACCTACTTTTGAGTGCGGTACTTGATTAAAGCGTTGCGCCGCCAACGGGATACTCCGATGATGAACCCACCCATTAAGGCGGATGTTCCTATTGTTGGGCCTTTTTTGTCCCGAAGCCGGCTATCGGGATGAACATCCTGTTAAATGAGCCCGGTTAACTAGAGAAAGAGCGCGAATGATGTACGCAATTCCTATTACTAGGCGGTCGGAACCGTACTACGAACGATATACCCGTGATGTATTTGGCCATCCCTGCGCGCGTGAGAATCACGCCGCGCTCTTGAACGATCAAGGGACGATTGAGTGCCGGAGGGGCTGTTCGGACGGGCAACGCCGCGATGTCACATGTCTCGCTCACGCAACCTTAAAATAAAATATGCTACACTATCATCACGCTCTGATTTATTTCACACAAGGGATTGGCGCACTAGCGGGGCGCGCGGTCGACAATGTAACGTGCACAATTTGACAACTACCGTACGGTACATGTAGAGGATGCGGTATGCAGCCGGCACGCGACTAGCGGGCACATCACGAGCAGTCTCTTGCGTTGCTTTTAAGGGGGGCGGCAGTGCGACGGGGCACACACATACGGCTACCGCACTTCCTAGAGGGCGTGTGTTATAACGCGCAACGGCAGAATCGCTTTTGCAACTAGAAAACAAGAACCAAACCAAATATTTGTTTTTCTAATTCTAAGTTTTTGTAATTATTCGCGCATGATGAGGGATTGCACTAGCACTACCCGCATGCGCGGTCCCTCACGTACGTGCATACAATTGGTACCGCCAAGAGTTGGAAGCAATCACAAGTGGCGTAGCAGGGGCATTGGCTGAGCGGCCCGGGAAGCATTAACTTCATTGAGTTTTGCGCCACGGTGACCGGCGAAATAATGTGGCTAGCACACAGACTCGGGGCGCATACATGTTGCGAGGAAGTGGGAAGCATAAGCGTTTTACTCGGTCTATGCTAGGGAGGCAAAATTGCGCCTATGTGTTGTGTATAGGAGTGACAAGGCGCGTAGATCAGCAACCAAGGTGGGAGAAGAGCCGAGCTATGCGAAATTACTAACAATAGGCCCAAAGGCGGGCCAAAGCATGACGACTTTTGCCTCCGGGGAGACGGCTCTTTGTGGGATTAAAAAGATTCGTCGTGCCGTTTGCCTCCGCGGAAGTATTCCATTTTGAATTAGGGGCTTCCGGGACGACTTTTGATTAACAATAGCGGTAGGAACTTCCGCCTAAAGGTAAAGCGCACCGCCCGTGTAAAAGGATTACCACTTTGGGGAAGGCCTTCTGCCGCGTGGTAATGAGTTTATCCATGGCTGTTTTCCCTCCTTTTTCCCTTTAGCTTGGTGATTTCCATTGCCTTTTTTTATAATTCTTTGTGTGTGCTGTAACTTATCCATGTGCACATGGGGGCCCGTTAATTAACACACGTCTTATCATAAGTCTACAATATAACTCTATATACATAATTTAAGTATTATTCTAAGTCTCTATAATGTAAGTCTATAATTTAAGTCTTGACTACAGATGATACGAGTTCCATAATTTAGGGTTTCCTGTGTCCCTGTCCAAGCCCTCCCTCCGTCCCTTCCTCCCCGGCGGCGCGGACAGCGACGCGCGAGGGACGACGCGCGGTATCGCTATGCGGCCTTTCTGCCGCCGATCTCAGCTCCATATCGACACACCTACTCGCAATTCGTCACGCCTCAAGGGCATACGGCGTTTCAAGCAGATTGCGCAACATTTACCATCTAGTCGCAGTTCATTAAAGCGACGTGGAAGCTTGCGAGGAAGCATTCCTGAACTGAGGTTGAAGCCCTTTTCTCGAGGGGGACAGTCGTCGGTGCTTTGCATGTCGCTACTCCCCTCCGTCCGCGCCGATTCTAAAGAGCCCCTCCTCTCGAAAATGCGTCCATCTTACTGGCCAAAGTGCTCATACCATCATCACGTACACGCATGAATTCTGCGTTTCGCTCCTGCCCTGGCTGCTGAGCTACGCAAGTGGTGCTATTGTTCCGAGCGGATTAACTCGTCAAATTTGGTCCCTGTTCTATAGGGCACGAGTAGGTCGCAGGTCCGGAGATTCTCACCACTGTGCGGTGACTGTGTAGGGCTGAATGGAGCGTGGAGGGGCGGTGCGGATTCGGGACGCGAACGGGCGGGAGATAAGCTTCAATTCGTGGGGGGAGTCCCAGCCGCCGAGGGGCCCCGGCGGGCAGGGGAAGGGCAAAAACAAAGGGAAGTCAAAGGTGAGCGAGTCGAAAATGCTGCCCGCAGCCCCCCTTACCACTCATGCATGTGGCTGCTGTGGCGAAAGAAAGGCAGATTCACTGAATACAGGCGACGAAGTGAGCACCCTCACAGCCTGAAGGATGAATTCTTACTGTCTTCTTTCTCTTTGCGTTGCACTCAGTAATGCATTGCATCAAATACTTACGTTCACGAACGCAACAGGTGCTCAGCTCCGACTGACATGATCTTGCCATGAGCATTTAGTGACTCTGCCCTCTTTTCGTTGGAGTCATTACTGCATTACATTGATTATCTGCAGACGTAACTTTTGTTCAGCTCTCACTGGCATGATCAAGCCATGCACGTTAGCACAGACCTAGTGGCTTGTATTCATATTAATGTCATGACATAGTCATTTCCTTTGGCAGGCGAGCCAGGTGCCCGGCAGCGACGTGTTTCGTTGCAAGCCGTGCTTGAAGGACTGTTCGGGGGAGATCAGCCTGGCGCAGCACTGCCAAGGCAAAGCGCATGCTTCTCAAGCAGGGCACTATGGATTTGCGGGGCTCGTGCCAAACGGCTATGGCATCGTGCCCCCTCTTTCGCCAGGCTTCCTTCAGAGCAACCCACACAGTATGCTCCGACTGACAGCTGATATCAATTAGACCCCTTATGCCGCAGTACCGCTCACCATCATTACCTTGCACCTAATTATTCCGACTGTCACCCTCCCCTACCAGGCCAGGCCCCATCCAGTGGGGGTGCATCCTCTGGCGGGAAGAGCAAAGCTCCAGCGGTGCAAAAAGTCGAAATGAGCATGCGAAATGAAGCGGTACACCATCCACCCCATTTATCGCTTTACATGCACTTAGTGGCACTGATACATATGTTTGCTTATTGTCATTATCGAGCATTTGGTGTGCTTGTGGGCTGCCAGGCTGTTCGAGCTGCGCTTCATCGCAGTGCTTCAGTTGGAAGCCTTGCAAATGGCGTTGGGGATGCGCCCACAGGGGGTGGTTATGCGCCCTCGCTGGGCCCCGCGATGCACAAGTGTCTGAGCGAAGGGCGGCTGCAGCCTCCAGAAGGACAGCGGTTTGCGGGGCAGATGTCTAACTTGGGTGGGGTGGGGGCTAAGGGCGCCGCCGGCTTACCTCTCAGAGGCGACGATCCACGTGCACAGAAGCACTCGTCGTTTTGGTGTGAGATCTGCAAACAGGATCTCGAGAGCGAAAAGTCGCTGAAGCAGCATCTTCGGGGGAAGAAGCACAGCGATAGAGAGCGGAAGGTGAAGAAGGTGGGCAGCCATGTCTTTTTGCATTTTTATAGTATGAGACAGCATCTCGCATGCATCGGCGCAACTCACAGCCTCACTCTCAGCGAACGGGATCGAGAGAGTGAGGCTGTTCTGTGGTTTGTATACTGCTAACGATATTTACTATTCACATCAACGTATATAGCACCAACATGAAAAAGCAGTAACACCATCCCACATTCATTCATCCAAGTTGCGAGCTGGGGAGAAAGAAGTTGCGTGAAGCTTGGTGAAGGATACGTGCGTGTGTGGTGTTTGTTCGTGGTATGTGTGTGTGTGTGTGTGTGTGTGTGTGTGTGTGTGTGTGTGTGTGTGTGTGTGTGTGTGGTGTGTTTATAGGGTGGGTCTGTGTGTCCATGTGTTTGTGTGTTTGGGTGTGTTGGATGTATTTTTTAGTCAGTGAGGGGTTAGGGCTGTGTGTGTATGCATGTACTAGTTTGTTTTGTATGGTTGTGTTTGCGTGTGTGTTATGCGTACGTGCGTGTGTGTGTGTGTGTGTGTGTGTGTGTGTGTGTGTGTGTGTGTGTGTGTGTGTGTGTGTGTGTGTGTGTGTGTGTGATGGGCGGGGGGGGGTTTACTTCAGCAGAGCAGTTGACGGGGATTGTCAATCATTGTGGTGGGAAAGCGGGCGGGAGGCACAGTGCTCTGAGGGTCGTTGCCGATGTGATGTGCTGCTGCAGGAGCAAAGACTCCCCCCCAAAGGCAGGGCACCTTCGCCTCCCTTGCCTCCTGGCATCGTGCCAGGCGGGAACCACCAGCCCATTGGGTCACCGCGACAAGCACCGGCGCAAGGCATTTACAGGCCGCCGAAGGCTCGCGCGCCGGACAGTGGCCTCCCGGCACCGCCCCCCCCGCCCCAGGAAGTGGAACGCCCACCGCCGTCCGATGCAGCAAAGCCCCCAACAGGCCGCCCCCCATCACAAGGCCGTGGAAGGCCACGGACCTCTGGAAATCGCGCGCCCATGCCGTCCGCACCCCCGCCTAGCCTCGTGGACCTGGGCCCGATGACCAAGCAGCGAGAGGGGCTGCCTGCGGCCGCGTACCGCGCTACCATTATTGACATCCTTGAGAGAAATCAGGTGTTGGTGGTGGAAGGCGAGACGGGATGCGGCAAAACCACACAGGTACCACAGTTTGTCCTGGAAGACGCTGCCAAGCGCGGCGTCTCTGCCAACATTATCTGCACTCAGGTGCGCGCCCGCTTTTATCAGTAGCCTTAATTTTTTTTATAGCTCACCTTTAGTTTCGTCTAAGAACCCCCCCCCCCCCCCCCCCCCCCCCCCAACTCACACATACACACACCCACGCAACACACACACACACACACACACATACTCACACACACATACACACACACCGTATTTTACATCTTGCCAATTTCGCACGCAGCCTCGACGCATTAGTGCGATGGGAGTTGCGGAGCGTATCGCCAACGAGCGAGGTGAACCGATCGGCAGCACCGTTGGTTATACGATCCGGCTGGAGAGTAGGGTGGGTTGAGCCCCCCGTTCCCATTTTTCCGCAGTTCCCGCCCAATGCCGTCCGCTATCGCATGGTGCTGCACAGATTCCATGTGATGCGGGTCTTAATTTTTTTGGGTGGTATGTATGGGTGGGTGGTCTGGTTCACGTAGCGGTGTCCGTCCTCTGTGAATGCATGCATAACTCCATTCTTACGCTGACTTCGCGTCGACCTGGACTGGCGCGCAGGTGTCTTCGTCCACCCACCTGCTGTTCTGTACCACCGGTATCCTGCTCCGCCGCCTGGAGGATGACCCCGATCTGGAGGGCGTGACTCACGTGTTTGTGGACGAGGTTCACGAGCGCTCCATCGAGTCCGACTTTCTCCTAATGGTGCCCCTCCCTTCCCCCTCCCCGCACGTGGCATCCTCATACTCTGTTAGCTCACGATAGTTACGTGGCTTGGTTTGTACTCTTGTGCACTACACTATACGTGCGTGCGCCGAGTTGCTCCGGGAAAGATGGCGTTTGAAATGTGTCACTTTGGATTGAGGTGGCGTTTGTCTGTCGTTAGGAACAAGCTTTCTCTCTGTCACGCTTTTTGGGGTCTGGAATTTTCTATGATCATTATATTTTTTGTGTTTGTTCGCGCGCGCGCGTGTGTGCGTGTGTGTGTGTGTGTGTGTGTGTGTGTGTGTGTATGTGTGTGCATGTGTGTGTGTTGGGAGGCGGGGAGGGGGGGGGTGGCTTGTTTGCTTTCTAGACATGACATGTTTCTACCAACACATCTACCAGTATCTAAACGTTATCTACTACATGCAGGTTCTCCGAGACCTTTTGAAACGCAACAATAAGCTGCGCCTGACGCTCATGTCCGCCACACTGGACGTCGACCTCTTTGGGCGTTACTTTGACGGCGCCCCGTCGTTGTCAATCCCAGGTGTGCCCCCCAGCGCCGTCCTCTTGCTGTTGTCCACCCTGCGGTCGTGTCATTCCAGCACGTGCCTCACCCGTCTCACCCCGGCCTCGCTTTAACATCTGCCAAGCGACCAACTCCATATCTGTTCACTTTTTAGGCCGCACGTTCCCGGTAGCGACGATGTGGCTGGAGGATGCGCTGGAGCTCACGCGGCACATAGTAAAACCCAATGCGGATTGGGCACGCAAGGTATGGTGTGCCTGAGGTCCCAGCATGTACGCACTCCCTCTGCACTCACTCACACACCCACGATGCAGTTTCCTCAGTGTCGCAGAGAGGGGGGGGCTGCGTGTGCGTGTGCGTGCTTTTGTGTTTGTGTATGTGTGTGCCGTTTATGTGTGTGTGCGCGCGCGCGTGTGTGTGTGCGTGTGCGTGCGTGTGTGTGGGTTTGGGTGTGTGGGTGTTGGTTTAGGTGTGGGTGTGTTGGTGTGTTTGTGTGTGTTCGTGTGTGCGGGGGGGCGGGTGAGTGTGTGGGTGTGCGGGTGGAGGTGTGTGTGTGTGTGTGTGTGTGTGTGTGTGTGTGTGTGTGTGTGTGTGTGTGTGTGTGTGTGTGTGTGTGTTGACGGGTTAGCTTATTGCAACACCCGCTGCGCGCTGCTGATGGGCAGGGTGATGGGGGAAAGGCGAATCGAAAGGCCAAGTACGGTGGCGGGGGTGGGATATGTCAGGACTATCAGCAGGGGCGGTGCTCGCGGGGCGCGGCCTGCCGTTTCTCGCATGGCAGTGACGCCTCCTCCGTCTCTGGCCTCGCCGGTGGGGCTCGTCCCGGCTACGACAGCGCCCCCGCGTCAGACAGCAACTTCAACTTCAAGTCAGGGGGCGTGGGGACGGGGAGCTACTTTCAGAACGCGCTGATCCCTGGCATGGCAGACCGGCAGCAGTACAGCCCCGCGCCCGGCGAGGCCCTCGACGACGCGGAGCTCAGCGAGGAGGAGCTGCGCGCGCGCTACTCTCGCTACGCACCCGGAGTCAGCACCGCCATCTCCAAGCTCGACCCTAACGCCATTAACTACGAGCTCATCGTGCAGGTGCAAGCTCCCTGCGTTTCACTCCGGCTCGTCTCCTCCACTGTGCCGTCATTTGCTCTGACTCGGTGTCGAGGCTGAGTAAGTTTTTTTTTGTGGTTGGTGGCGCAGATTTTGCAGTGGCTTTTGCAGTGTGGCGGGCCACAGGCGGCAGCGGACTGGGCGCGGCGGCAGCACGGGACGGCCAGCGTCACGGCTCCCAGGCAGGACTCAAAGACGCAGCCGGCGAAAGTGGTGCGGCGCCCCCTATTTTTTTATATTTAATAGCCAACGAATGGGATCGACGATTGACTTGCGTTCTCTTTACAATTTTAATCTGAAACTGCTGTGTTGTTGGTTTTTGGTTAGATACCAGCGTCTAAGGTTGGTTTTAATGGATAGTTAGGGTTGGTTCGGAACGATCTGCTGCTTATTGTAGTTTGCCGCGCTGACTGAAGCTATAATTTATTCGTTAACCCTCTATTTATGTATTTATCTCTACTCACACGCTTTAGTGGCTGTCCTGTGTGCGCCTGCGGTAAAGAGTGTATATCGCTGGTTGGAGTAGATGTAGGTATTCGGTTGCAGTCAGTTGTGTTGTGTTTTGCACAATCATTTAACACAGCTGGTTGGGCAATCCCTTTCTTCATATGTTGTTCTGAGGTGCAATTAGGCGCAGTTCTTAAAATACTGTCTAGATAGCTGCAATAGTTTATCAATTACAAGAAGCAGTACAGAAACGGGGAACATGGAAAAATGGGGGGCAGACAAGAGGGCAAAAGTGACAAGGGGGTTACGGAATTCTAGGCACGGCAAAGGGAAGCACTAGAATTTGCACAAACCTAGCAGATGAAACACAAGAAAGCACAAGAAACTCCCACGCAACTCTGAAAACACAATGCCTGTAGGCGACAAGCGGCGCCTCACGCGCCGCGCGAGGAAGCACGGTGACGCTTGCGGCCCATGGCGCGGGTGTAGAAACATAATACATAGCTGAAATGGTTTAAATACGTTTGCAGTATTCAAAAATAGCTGATCTGATCATTGTTCCAGCACCATTTTATGACTCGGGTTTATTGCTGGCCGGGTGGCTGGTTCAAGAATCAGTGTTGGCCTTTTCATTATGCTCTTTGTTGATCCGCGTGGAACAAGCTTGCATTTCCTCTGTAATAACTCTGCTTTCCCTGTGTGTGCAGTTGAAACAAAATAATATCGCAGAATTCCTTTCTTGGGATTTCTTCTTTTTAAACATTGTCTTGCG
>JAPMLY010002370.1:17500-54395 GCA_026401115.1 Tetraselmis chui
TGGGTGTCCACCTCAGCAAGCTGCCTGTGGACGTTCGCATCGGAAAGCTACTCCTTCTGGGCGCAATTTTCGATGTGCCGGACGAGTGCCTCACCATTGCCGCCGTCCTCTCGTGTCGCTCTCCATTTCTGTCGCCCTTTGAGAAGCGCGACGAGGTGAAAACCCACTTCCCCTCCTTCACCCTCCATATCTCGTGCACCGCCCGCGCCTGCTTGCTCACTCCGTAGTCATCCACGCACGGCATTGACACATTCCAATGCACGGACAGGCCGACCATGCGCGGCAGCAGTTCAATTTTGGGCAGAGTGACCACCTGAGCACTCTGATTGCGTACATGGAGTGGGATTCGTTGGGAAAGGGGGAGCGGCGGTACGGCTGGGCTCGCGCCAATTTTTTAGGTGTCAAGACTCTCCAAATGATTGCCAGCCTGAAGCGGCAGCTGCTGGAGCTCTTGTCTGAGGCTGGCTTTGTCAGACCGGTGAGTGATCCCCACCGAACTACACAGACATATCCGCCCTTTCTTCTCTCTCTGTCTCACACACAGACACAGACACACACACACACACACACACACACAAGTGTCGTACGGCCTAAGAACATACATCCACGAGCGCTCACGTACGTACGCACGCACACCTCTGTCAGCATGCATTTACCAACTATCCAGAGCTTCCAACGACAGAAGCAGCAACGACTCATCGTTGCACAACACACAGTCTATTTTCATTAGCATGGGGTGAGAATTGTCGCAGCCAAAACTGAACACGCAATTTGACTCAGACATTTCTTTTTTGGACAATTTTATTCAAGAGTGGGAGGGTTAGGTGCTGTGTCCTTCGCTGTGCGTTATGCTGAGCTTAGTGTTGTGTGACAGGGGCTGCGCTCGCGGGCGGTGGAGTCACTGGGGCGCATGGACGGATCGGACGGGTGCCGCATTGCCATCGTTGAGGGTGTGGGTCGCGGGGGCGGCTACGATGAGTGCTGGCGCTGCGGGCGAACAGGGCATCAGGCTCGTGACTGTGACCAGATCCCGCAGGTGAGGCGCCTACCCATTTCCCTCAACTCACAACACAGCGCAAACAAACGCTCAGATTGACAGAACTGTACTCATCTCCTCCCAAGTCCGATATCCACATACTGGCATGCCCTCACGTAGTCATTGTCGTGCAAATCACCCATCGTCTCCTAGCACACACACACACACACACACACACACACACACACACACACACACACACACCTGCGAGCACTCGCGCTTACTCTCGTGGTGTCTCAAGCATTCGCTCGAACGCGCATACGCACACGCAAAGGCTCTAGCTCCATCTCTCTTAAACATACACACACACACACACACACACACACACACACACACACACACACTTGCACACACACTTGCACACACAAACTCGTATTTTTTATGCGTGATACTTCGTTAGCCAGTGGAAGGTGACGCGCAGGCCTTTTGCACTCCAGCATTCATTTTGTGGCTGTGGGCGCACTCTATCCTTCAACATTCACGAGTCGTTTTGTTTCTCATTGCAACCTCTCTCCCATGTTGCTCTTTAGTTAGACGGCCTAAACTCTCTCTCGCCTTCTCCTCCCATCTTCCCCCCGAAGCACATAATTTGGGATGCGAGGGCTGTAATTCATTGTCATGTATAGGTATGTAGTCTGTAAGCAGTTTTTTCACTCCACTATGCTTCCGATTGCTGTGCGTGCTCTCTATCCTGCAACATTCACGAGTCGTCTAGTTACTCATTGCAGTTCTTTCCGTGCTGCTCTAGAGCTGGTTAAACGGCCAATAGCACGCCGAAACACACACACACACACACACACACACACACACACAAGAACCCCCCATTTATTATTATTATTTTCAATATATAACACACATACAACCTCACACATGCACACGCGCGCGCGCACACACAAACACACACACACACATGCACGCACTGTCTTACTTACGTACTCCAGCACACGCCGATATACTCATCCATCCAATCACAAATACACGCGTACTCTGTCTCACCAAAATACAATTGCTCACTACAGCGCACTCTCACTATCCCTCGGTCATCCACTCGTCCTTGCACTTGGATAAGCACATTGTCACCCTACCCCTCGCACACATGTAGCTGGTGTTTCCGACACTATGCTACTCTCTCTCTCTCTCTCTCTCTCTCTCTCTCTCTCTCTCTCTCTCACGCACACACATACACACTACCGAGCACAAACATGTCGGGACACCAGCATATCCGTGACTCCATTTTGACTTAGTTTTGCGGTTTAAATCCTTCCATACATCGGCCTGATCTCTGACAATTTGTTTTCGTTGGTCAGAGTGGAGGGAACGACGGCCGCATGATGGGGCTACCTGGCGGGCCGCGCGGGATGTCCGACCTTCGCGGCAAGGAGATGGTCAACGTGCCGCTCCTACAGGCCCTCCTCTGCGCAGCTCTTTACCCGCAGGTCATGACAGTAGAGTACCCGAAGCCGAAGCCGGGCAAAAAGATCAAGGTTCGTGATTCACCCCCTCTGCCTCATCACATGAGTTTACCGAGGCGGCCACTCGGTGTGGGCTGGATTGTGCGACGACGTTGGCATTTTTATGTTCCGCCTGATATCCAATGACCACTTGCTGTGCTTCCAGGCCGAATCACTGAAGTTCAGGATTCGAGAGGAGGGGCACGAGGTGCCTACGGAGGTTGTCTTGCACCCGTCCTCCATCAACTCAAAGTGTACCAGGTTTCACTCCAGCTACCTTGTGTATCACGAGCGGGTATGCTCCTCCTCCACTTCCTCTCCCCTGAAGTAGTAATAGTACGTGCTCACACGCACGCAGTGACTGTGGTTTGTACTTTTACAAGCTGATGCTAAGTTTCCGGCCGCAGGTTAAGACGAGCAGGTTGTACGTGCGCGACTGCACGCCAGTTTCTCCCTACGCGCTGATGCTGTTTGGCGGGGCATTGACCGCAGAGGGTGCTGACCAGTCTCAGCAAATCCGGAAGGGTGCCAGCAGGGGGCCTCCCGTGGGCGATCCCGTGTTGAGTGTGGATGGCTGGATCAAGTTCAGCGTGCCGCGAGGAACACAGTCGCTGCTCCTGGCGGTGCGTGAGAGCCTGGACGTGCTGCTCAAGGTAACGAGGCAGAATGGATGCCACCCTTCCTGAAGTCAGTCCTTGAATGCTCACGTCATGCAGTGTGCCGTTGGCTGCGCTTATTATACCTTTCTCCATCTGACAATCTGTGGTTTTGGTACGCAGCAAAAAATTGAGCAGCCAGAGATCGATCTTGGCGGGCATCGTGAGGTGATTGATGCTGTTGTGCAGCTCATTAGTACAGAGTAGTTCATGTCAGAGGGAATGAGACGAAGTTATTGATCGAGGTTTCTCTCTCTCGCCCTGGGGATGGGAGATCAAACAGCGGGGAAGCCGCAAGCGCGTCGTATAGGAAGATGATGCCTCGAGTGTTTTTTTGAAGTTGATGCAGCTACTGTTGATGTAAACAGTAATGATGCGTAGCTGATTTGACTCGCTGCATGCCAAAAAATCCCACCTGCATGCGAAAGGGGAGGCTGCACCTGAACCCCCACCGTGCGCATTGTGACGCTGCGCGGAACTGCGCACACGTCAAGAGTCTGCCATGCGACATGCGCAAATACGAGCAGATAGCATGAAACCCTATCAAGTGCATTACTCGGACGTTTGCTTCCCCCAACGCATACACACCAAACAATGTATATGCCCATTTGCAAGTCCAAATAAACAAACGTGAGCGTCATTGTTATGAGTGAGAGGAGAAGGGGTGTCCAGCATGCCTGCGTGCTTTTCTTCCAGGTGACACAATGTGTGTTGGGTGGATAAGATAGCTCTACTGACTTACAACCTAATACGTTCGGGGCGGGGCGCTCTTAATTTGAGGCGGCTCCCACCCCACCACAGCAGACTGCATCGGTTACGCGGTGGAGGACTTGAGGTAGGCGATCAGGTCAGCACGCTCCTGGGGCTTCTTCAAGCCAGCAAAAACCATCTTGGTGCCTGTGCCGTGAGTGAAGATCGATGCAGCCAACATTTTTTTTTACTATCCAGCAACACACAAAAACATACCACAACTCAAAGCGTGGAGGGGAGGCAAGGCATACCTGGGATGTACTTCTTGGGGTTGAGCAGGTAGTCGTATAGGGTCTCCTCACTCCAGGTCACGCCCTTCTCCTTGTTGGCTTTGGAGTAGGCAAAGCCCTCGGTGGTGCCAGAGACGCGGCCAAAGAGGCCGCCGAGGTTGGGGCCCTGAAGGCAGAACAACCACATTACCGCGTTAACAAGCCCTCTTCACCCCCCTACACACTCCATCCTGTCGACACCATTATCAGTCCCCTTGCGCATGCTTCTGATAAAAGCTGTGAAATGCGCAATACGGC
This sequence comes from Tetraselmis chui, assembly GCA_026401115.1. Classification (NCBI taxonomy): domain Eukaryota; kingdom Viridiplantae; phylum Chlorophyta; class Chlorodendrophyceae; order Chlorodendrales; family Chlorodendraceae; genus Tetraselmis; species Tetraselmis chui. The sequence goes on from JAPMLY010002370.1 coordinate 21,921, forward strand.
CAGAAGGGTGAGAAAAACAACGTGTGGGACAACCGGATAACGTAAGAACGCTGGAAAAACCTCCGAAACCACTGCACAAGCGTGACGAATGCAACAGCGTGGTGTCGTGTCGAGGACTATGACCATTGCGAAGATGACGAAGGCCGAGTCTGAGTGATGTAGCTGTCTTTCGGGATACCGTGGCTGCGCGCATAACACGGACGGACCTCGGTGGCACAGTTGCGACGGCTATTTTCTTTGACTGTTGCGAAACCGACAAATAACATGTATGTGACAGCACCTCGCAGGAGTAGTAGCGCATCAACGGTCATTCGACAGCGTACAGCCGCTACCACTGCCACAGTAGCAGAGCATCGACGCTGGATGAGATCGCGAAGGCGGGTAGAACATGCATCCACGAAGCCAAGTGCCCATAAACCCTGCTACGCCCATATTATCCACCGCGACCGAAAACCTAAACCCGCGGCGTTATGTACTGTACAGTAAGGGCGATGTTGCGAGTGACGGCAAGGCTGGGATGACCCACGGTAACCTTCTTACATGCTTAGCATAATGCAGAAATGAGACAGGGGAGACTCAGAACATGGGCGTTATCAAGTTGAAAAAAGCGGCGGCTGTTTGTGGATATAGGGAGATAGGGCTGCGGGCGGCATCAAGGTCGGCTGTTAAATACCTGCTTGTGGCCGCCACCCTTCTCAGCAACGTGGCACTGTGCGCACTTGGTCCTGAAGATCTTCTCGCCCTTGGCGAGGTCGCCAGCGGGAGCCTCAGCGAAGGAAGCCATGGAGCTACTGTAAAACGACGGAGGGGGGACGTGAAGTACGGGGGGTGAGGCAGGTGAAGTGGTGGTGCTGTTGGTGCGTGACGGGCAACTGTATGACGGCTGACGTACAAAGATGGAGCCCGCAACCCGAGATTGCTGAATAATCTGCCACTCGGGCGGTTTCCGGACGCCGCCATTGGTGTACTTAATGTCAAGCAAACCTCCTCGGCTTGCTTGATCTTGATCCCGATCTGATGGATGCCACCAGCCTTGATATTACGAATCCACGTACTGTACTAAGCCCTTAACATACGAATCCACGTACTGCTGTACTATAGTTCACATGAATGCAAGTACCCGTACGAGACGAGCGGGAGATAAAATAAATGAACAATTAACAAAATGAGTGCGAATCGTCTTCCGTAAAAACAATTAAGTAAAACATTGTTTACAAGAAGAACCAGATGAGCACGGACAGGGGAAGTGGGAGGGGAAACAAGAGGGCAAGAGTGACAAGAGCGGAATCCAAAGCACAGCGAAAGGAAAGCACTACATTGTGCACAAACCTACTAGCAGATTAAACTAAGGAAACTCTTAGGCCACGCCGAGAATGCAACACGTGGAGGCGACATGCGGCGCCTCACGCGCCGCTCGAGGAAGCACGGGGACGCTTGCGGCCCATGGCGCGGGTGAAGAGCGCCGTGGCAGGAGAAGGCATCCTAGCCGAGGAAGAAGCGGCCTACACGCCGTCCGCAGCGGAGGACAAACCGCGCAAGACGTTGTCCGCGTGAGCAACATGGACGGCGAGAGACCTTTCGACGCCAGGAGGCCAACAACTTGCCCATATGCATCCCTTTAGATGCGGATGCCTGCTTGGCTAGCTCCGTCAAGAAAGCCGCGGCGTGGCCGCCGAGAGTACCAAATTCCATGACTGCAAAGGGCATGAAACGGATGTCGGGGCGACTCCTTACCCCCTCCGAGTACTTCTCGAACTTCTCGAAAAACAATTAAGTGCCCAATTAATTGAGAGCTTTAAGTTCTCATCTTTCGCGGAAGGTGGCAAAGTTCACGTAGGAACCGGCCTTAAACATGTGAGAGACATGCAGGGAGGGAAACCCTAACTACCCGGCACTTACCTGTTGCCCTAACCCCTCACGCTACCCCCAAAGTGTTTTAAGTGATTGAATTGTCTTATAAAGTGGAGGCCACCAAGCAAAAAAAAGAAGAAGAAAGGAGAATGAATTGAAGTGATTGAATTGTCTTATAAAGTAAAATAAATAAGTGCCAATCGTCATAGTCATATGTTTCAGCTGTGAATTGATTACATGTAAATAAAGCTAAGTGATTGAAGGGCGAAGGGAAAGAGTGGATGAGATAACAAAGTGACCAGCATACACACTCTTAGCCCCCCCCCCCCCCCCCCCCCCCCCGCGCTTTCCTGTCCGTATGTCTGTGGTGCTTCCTGTAATCCCAAAATGATAACTACACGAAGAGATTGGGACTTTAGTAGCACCATGACGGGAAGGTAACAGAATCAGGTCATCAATAAGACAAAAAATGCCATCGCCACACCATGATGGCCAATAACGTATGCCGACCTGCTATTTCGGTGCGCTGCTTGTAATTTACGATTCTGCGGGCGTTGACTACATGCATGCTTATAATTACCGAGACGTTTTGCGGCATAGTGAAATGCATGGGGGCATGTATATGCAGTTCTCAATTTCGAGCATCCAACAAATAATTGTCCGCTTTCAAACCGTGATTCGCGTGTTCATTACGCCACGCTAAGGGAGAGCTATTAACCAAACTTGAGCTCAAAAAAAACCAACAGTCTGCATGACCTCAATCTCACATGCCGTGGGGACTTGCAGGGTTTCATTCGCGAGTGCATTATGTATCATTTTGTACGAGTGCATTCGCGATTTGGGGTGACATGATTGATCCCTAGCACGCCCGCCATGCCTTCGTGCGTTTATTGTGGGAATAGATTTAAGGGTTTCAAAACCCTAAGGATCACACACGCGATTTATGATTGCTGATATTGTTCAATTGTTAGTTTTGATAGTTGATACTTTTCCAAACCGATCCGATAAGTGCTATCAGGAGAATGCATCCCATTATTGACCTGGAATAACACTCATGACACAATGACGACCCTCTCTTGGGGGACGACAGGATACATGCACTGAAAAGCTCAGGTAAGGATCCAGTCAGTCTGCATATTTTACATTTCAACTTATTGTTTTTGGCGCCCATTCATTGGGTGTCATCCCGCGGCACGCCGCGGCGTCTCCTCGGACTCGGGGCCTCCCCAGCGGGTCGTCCCTCCCCACCCACTTCCTCCCGCCCACCAAATTCCAGCTTCCCCCTTGAGCCCCCTGGTCCATATGCACCGCCACCCCCACGCCGGCCATTCCCCATCCACCCACCCTCCCTGCCGCCCATCCCCAGCTCCTCTGCCGCCGCATACGCCTCCTCCGCCAATCTATTGTCCTCCTCGAGCCATTCATCTATCGACGGGCCACTAAAAGTTCATCACGTCAAAAGCAGTCAAAAGGTCAGACGCAGTCCAAATGTGACATGCAAAAACAAACGCCACTGACCTCATACACACCCACACACGCACTTTTTCTCTTTCTCGAACACACACACACACACAGCTTCATTCACTGCTCATTTACCCCCCCCCCCCCTTCATCTACACGTTCAATCACCTTGAGCTGGACTGGCCTCGTGGTGGTGGCCGCGCCTGCTGTCGCCCTGCCCCTCTCGGCGGCGCTTCCCCAAATCCACCGTCCGCGTCCTTTCGCTCAAACACGGGCCGCTGCCTTGGGGGGCCCACAATCGGGATTGATGCTGACTTCTTCGATCCGACCTAAGTGCAGCACATCCACCGAAAAGAGGAACTTACGCTACGCAGCCCTTGTTCTGAAAATGAGGATGCAGGTGTTACCACAATCCATCGTGCTGCAGTGATGACTCGTAGGAGTTCCAATTCACAGACTCACCTGTTCTCTGACGGGCTCTCTGCTTGGGTCGATCCTCATTCGTTCTGTGGGAGGAGGGAGCTCGCGCCTGACGGAGGGCGAGCGCTGGCGGATCTCACTCGGAACGGGGCCGTACTCTCGCTCGTATTCGACCATCTTCTGCCGCCACTCTGCCATTTCTCTGTCGTACCGCGCCGCCTCCGACTCGTACCCACCCTGCTGGTCCTCGAACTCGCGAAAGATGTCCAGCTGGTCTACTTGCCCGAGCAGGTTGTCCAAGAAACCGGTGCTCAGCTGTCTCGTGTTGTACATAGCCTCCTCTCGCACCGTAAACTACAAACAACGGGACAAGGCCAGTCGCACTGAATAGCCCCCAACCCATTCGCTGACGGAGAAGCATGGATCAGAGGATGAACAAACGGTGGGCCTTGCGGATTTATGGCAATGCGTACCTCCCGGTCCCTTGTCTGCAGAACTTCCCCGACGTCGATCTCGAACGTCGAAACCGCTTTTGTGGGAATGCGCGGGTTTCCGAAGAGGTCGAATATGAGCGCGGTGAGCCTTCCTGTGTCGGGGCTAAACCTGAAGTCACGCACCTGTCGGATAACGAGATTGGGAGAAAATATGTAATGGAACTTGTGACCTCCGGCACGTGGGGGTACAGTCGGTAGACAGGCGAGAGGTAACAGGAAAGTTCGGTGCTGCGTGATCAGGAGTAGCGGGGTTACCTTTCCAAGTAAGTTCCCTCGCTCAGTTCGGACGTCCCATTTCACTATATTGGCGTATCCGAAGGAGTAGTCCTCCACTTCCAGCGCATCTGTATTCTGAACGAGCACGACGTCACCGACCTGACGCAGCGAGCGCAGGAGCACGCTGTATACGTCCTGCTCCAGCACCACGCCCACCAGGTCGCGGAGCACGTTTGAGGCGGGCTTACAGTCCAGCGACACCACCTCGAACCCCCGCAGGTCCACCCACAGGTTACCGATCCGCCCGAGGTTCTTCCCCTCCACACGCGTAATAATTTGTTTATCAACTATGTCAGACCGCCGGAGGGTTACTTTGGTCTTGCTCGGCCCCTGTGGTATCTGCGGGCGTTCCGGCTCCTGTCGCCCTCTCCGCGGCGCCCTTTGCTGCGGCGGCCGTTGCTGAGTTGGCGCCGGCGCCTGCTGTCTGCGGCTCGCTGGCAAGTACGCACCCCCACCACGGCTCTCATCTCGGCGACGACTTCCCCCAGTGTCCATGCTCCCACGAGACTGCACCAATAGCTGGACCCTAGCCACGCCCCTGGTTGAAGGCAGTAGTCGAGCTAATCGACCGCGACCGCCGCCATCACGTCCTCCCCTCATCGCGAATGCGCCGTGACCTGCCCAAACGGCGGCGCGTGATGTCGAGGGGGAGGAGCAACTATACATTGTACACGCGCTAGATATACCTGTCAGGTCGAGGAAACACTTCTGCGTGACTAAGCTACCGTGACGGTGTTTTCGAAGGCCTCCACTCCTCTGTGTCTGGCCGCACAGTCAGCAGTGTTGCCGCCGGTGCTGCCGTGCTCGGCGCTCCCGATATGAGTTGGTGGCGGGAGCTGTTGCCGCCATCAAGGCCAGCCAGGTGCTTCGTACATGTAGAGGTACCGTACGACGGTCCCGCTGTGCTGCTGAAAGTATACCCCTCCAAATTATATTTCTTACAAGAAAAAGCAGTGGAGGCCACCAAGCAAAAAAAAGGAAAAGAGGAAAAAACCTAGGCCCGAGGAGCAGAAAGGCATGCCACAGCATCAGCACTGCCCTCCTGAAAAGCGTCGCGGAGATAGGAACCCAGAGTGCCATGAAGAGTAGCAGAAAGACGTTGCATGAATTCACGTCGCACATCACCCAAAAAACGCCGAAACGGAACACAAGTAGATCGACGAACAAAATGCTGCATACGGACATAACTGTTAGAGCGCAAGGAACGAGAGTCAGCGGCACCCATGCCAGGGAAGCGACGACCAGCCACCAAAATAGCCAAGCGATCAACCACCTCAGTCGCCATCGGCGCCAACCGGCCCCCATCCTCCATGGCGAAGGGATAGTAGTCATGGACCGACTGAACCGAAGGCGTGCCAAGCAAAGCGGAAGTGCGGAGGTCCGCATCAAGTTTGCCTTGCTGAGCTCCCAATGCAAGGCTGCCAGGGAGTGGGTGGCGAGCACCTATACGAGGAACATTGGTGTTCGTGCGAGCACTTGTAACCGTCACATCAACAACAAGATGACGGTGCGGAGCCATGAAGTCTAACCAAACCACATCCCCATGACGATCACGTGAAGCTCCCGACCGAATACGGCGGACCTCCAACCGCAAGTCCCGGCCCTTAGTAGCCCCCGCTTCAAGCATGAACTCTCCAAGTACGTGGACAATGCGGTCATGGAGTTGAATGATATACCAAGAGCACGGGCACATGGGGATATTGTCCATGAGCATAGCGGCTTTTGAGCGCTCACCCGACATAAAGATGCTCGATACCGTCGACGAAGATCCATACCCGCGAGATTCTGAAGGAGCCTCATTGCACCGAGGGCATTTTCTAACATGAGTGGCGCGCTCCGCAGTCAAGCCAAGCACCCGGTGGGCTGCCATTGTATATCAATCGGATGGCACCTTGAAACTGGACTCATGTGAAGCGAAAAAGAGAGCCAAAGCCCCGCGGCCCGTACCCGAAATCACCCTCATATAGTCCGGTGGGGAAGGTCTGCAGAACGCCAAGAGGTCAAGGTAGGCCCGGGCACGAAGAATGCGCGAAATGCCCCATGGAGCTATTATTACCGACTTTTTGGACGTATACTACGGAAGAGAGAGGGTTAAGGATTGGGCAACTCTTAGAAACCTATCATTAACCCCAAATCCTACACTACCAACGTCATCATCAGCACGTCAAGTAGGACGCATCCGCTGGATGCACGTGCAGAAAAAGCACAAGTCCTGGGCAAACATTTGTCAGATGTTTTTGCAAGAAAGGCAGCGAAAATCACCAAGTAACATCAAAAAGGTGCAAAACCTTTGTCAAACACAATAGCGAGACATTTTATTACATTTTTCAAAGCATATATGTTCTCTGAAGATGTCCGGTCTGCTGCCAATATCGATCAGAAATTTGCAGGAACTTGCCTGAATAATGAAAGCAAATCATAAAGAGTGAAACAATGAGCAAAGCAGGGAAGGGGTAGCATGCTTGTATCTGAATTCATTCAGCACTGGACAAAGCAATGGACACTACGTGCTTGCTTTGAGCGTCAGCAAGTGTACAAGGAGTAGCCAAACAGCAGATGACATGTCATTCACTGATCACGGAATGCAGAGATGGGTATAACACCATGAGAGCGCTAATTAAATGGGAGAGATGTTACGCATGAAACAGCTTCCTTACATGCAGCTCGTGTAGTTGGTAATAACGCAATCAGTAGTGTCAATTGAATCACACATATGAGTAGCTTTCTCTCCAGAATGGCTCTGGAAACTGACGCATTCCCTGCGTGGCTGACCCGCGTCTTGCACAATGCGCACTCATCCACACAGTTGGACAATGTTACGCGGGGGTAGCTGGGTTCCTTCAATTGTCTAGATTCAAAATACAACTTTTGGTGCTACTGCACGACAGCCATTGACAGCCAGATGCAGGTCACTGACGTGCTTCCGCTGGATGGGTGATTCTTTCGACTCGCCGAACTGCCCGCATCTTAGTGGCGCTCTGTCCAACACAAAAATGTTGGCAGAGCTCTAAAGTAGAGCGCTAGGAGGGAGGGGGTGGAGCTCCCAGACGCAGTCAGTACCCAAAGATCCATCGTACAGTACCCACAATCTTGGCGAAGAAATACAGACCCAGCAGGGTTGCTAGGGAAAACAGAACCAGGTAGAGCAGATGGTTGCTTTTACTTTGCTCATACGCTTTGTTCATCCTCTTCATTGACCTCTTCAGCGCGCTCCTTGCCTTCTCCATCGACTCTTCCTGTATTTGTGACAAAGAAACGATGCCTAAGTAATCCGTTGTGCGTACACGCCACACTCTGCTCGTCGGGTCACACAGATGGATGTGATCAGATAGTAGGGAAGAGAGGGGGGAAGGAAGTCTACACACCAGCCCAGAAATGAGTTCCCCATGGATTCGGCTCTCCTCTCCGATTTGCTGTGACATCGTCTTTAGCTTCCCCATCTGTCCTCGCAGTCCCGTGATTTCATTATCGAGGTCAAACTGCGGCTGCTGCATGGTTATCTGAACCACCTCCGTCTCTCCAGGCACACCCCCTCCCCCGAACAGCGGCTGTCGGCTACTAAGCCCCCCACTGCATGAATAGGAAATGCAGGCAACTCAGTCAGCGAACTCACATGTACGCACACACACACACACACACACTCTCTCTCTCTCTCTCTCTCTCTCTCTCTCTCTCTCTCTCTCTCTCTCTCTCTCTCTCTCTCTCTCTCTCTCCCTCTCGCTCTCTCTTTCTCGCACATGGTCTCCCCCCCCCCCACACATGCACAAAAGTACAAGCACGTCCATACACACATTCACGCGAACATGCCCACGCGCGCACGCACACACATTCCCGCGCGTACACACCCATTTTCACACAAAACCACCCCTCTCTCTCTCTCTCTCGCCCCCCCCCAACACACACACACACACACGCGCGCGCGCGAAAATTCGCGCACACACATTCACGCGCGTGCAAACCCAAACACACACAAAAACCACACACGCAAATGTACTCTCTCTCTCTCTCTCTCTCTCTCTCTCTCTCTCTCTCTCTCTCTCTCTCTCTCGCGCGCGCGCGCCCACGCCCCCCCCCCCCCCCCCCCCCCCCCCCCCAACACACACACACACGCGCGCGCGCGCAAGTATATGCACGTCCACAAACACATTCACGCGAGCACGCCCACGCACGCGCCAACTCGTGCACACACATTCACGCGCGTGCACACACACACACACACACACACACACACACACACACACACACACACACACACCACACACCACAGCAGGAAGCGTGCAGTACATGGTGGAAACCGCGTGCCGGAAGGCAGGACTAATGCTCGCTATGAGGGGCGACCATGCCATTATCAATTTATAATCAGCTGCCCCTCCACCTACGTCGCCCAGTTTTACTATTCGAAGAATAAAACAGTTGTCTCTGTCCCGAAGAAGAATTGGAACCTCGCACCATAGTTTTCTGTGCTGGCGAAGAGGGGATGCCGTACCGAGAGGGATATCCCGCACTTGCACTCATGCCGTGTCTAAATCTCTGGAAATCGCTACACGAAGACGAAAAGGGGCGCTATCCACTACGCCCCTGACGCCACGCTCCGCCGCACTACACTGCCGCGAAGATCCTGAGGCCGCAGCAGTCGGTTTATCTTCTGTTCGCCCCACTACTCGGCATTTCCCGTGTAGGTATCGCCTCCAGTTATGAATCCGACACGCCGGTGAGAGGCTTCACAGCTTCACGGACCAGAGGATGGGCGCAAGCGGTAGTGAAAGTCCCCAAGTGCTGAGGCAAGCAGCTCTGGAGCTGTAGCGTCCCTTGCTGTCCGTGCTTTTATTTACGTGCGTGTCCAACGGTAGAGTTACCCGTACAACTCACGAAAATCTGTCTCTGCTTTGGATGTCTTCCACACCGACAAAAGCTCGTTTACAAAGCAGGGGGATGCTCTTTTTGCCAAAAGTGTTGATATCTTACATTTTTTGCTCGCAAGGGGCCCAGGGCCCGGTACGAGCAAATTGAGGGAATCGGGAGGGAGGGTTGCGTGAGCTGTGCTCGCGCAAAGGCAGAAGGTGGACGACCTCTGTGTGTCGGCGCGTCATATAGGGGTAACGCATGTCTGTGTTTTACCCACAGTGTCATGCGTACTCTAGCGGTTAGAATTTGTAACGTCGTGGCAACGCCCGACTATTCTCGCCCCCATTGTAAGTTAAACCTCTATAATTTCAATATGACCATTTACAAAGCAGGAGGAGGCTCCGTTTGCCATGTTGTCGCGATTGGGCGGGTTGTTCGTCGTAGGTTGGCCACCCCATGGTGTGAGCCAGCCGAAGAGGAACCACTCTGACCGTCCTGCAAGGGCGGTCGGGTCGATGTAGTCGAGGACGACGCTGGACTCCGTTGACCAGCCACCGAAGTGCTTGATCTTCTGTAGCGTAACGCCGATGTTGTAGGCGGCTGTCGCAGCCCCTTTCCGGAGGGAGTGTGAGGTCCAGCTGTAACCTTCTGGGGGTCGTTCTTGTAGTGCCACCGTGACCTCGGTGAGCCATCCCGTGAGCGTGTTGGCTGTCCATCTGTCGTGTCGTTCGGAGGTGCTAATCGCCCACCGCGCTGTCGGGTATTGTCCGTCCGAGAGCGCGTGTCGGATAGCGTCGAAGAACAATAACATGTGAATTACCTCGGTGTGTACTGTAGGCGGTAGGTGACATAGTAGTTTGCGTTCTTCTGACACTTCGCGTTGGCCCTTTCTTGTACAGTGGTACAAGCGTAGTCCGTCTGCCTCGGAGGCCACGAGGTCCTCTGTTAAGCAGCCTATGCCTGCGCCCCCTCTACTGAAGAATAAGTAGAGTAGTACCACCGTAGTGCATGCCCGTAGTAAACGTACTTGTTCTCGTGCTGGGCTGGCTTGGAGTAGTTCACGCGACGTGGCCGCCGTGAGTTGGAGTCGTAGGGCTTGAGCCATGCGTAGGGATTTTACGATGATAGAGGCGGGCATGTGGACCCGTACCGGCGTGTCGTCAATCGCGACTTGCGAGGCCGCTAGGCCTTTTCTCACTTTCGCGACCAGATCTCCGATGGCAATTGCTTCGAGGCCGTGGTCCTTGAAGAAGCCGTTGAGTGCTGATAGGTACGGCTGGAGACTCGAGGCCTTGATAGTACCTAGTTGACCCAGCCATGCGACGTAGCGTGCCATGTGTGCCGGTGTGGCCGCTAGCGGCGCGAGTTGCTATTCCGTACATAAATCGAAGTAGCGGCGGATAGTACTGCCGTACGTTGCTGCCGTGCTAGGGGCCCATGCTGCGGCGAGGAGAGCCAAGGTCTTCGTGCCTAGTGCGTCAGAACCGAGAATTTTGGTCATGTACGGTTTCATCGTCTCGATCCAAGGGTTGGTGGTTGGTGTGACGGTAACCCGATACTTAGGCTGTGCTTTACGGGCGGACTGGTGGTGCGGGATTCTTGGCTCGTTGTGTACTCCCGTAAATAGTGCTAACGTAGCACTGACCGCTCCTCGCCTGAGATAGAGCCACGCCGGAAGGGAACGCGGAGTATTGTCACATGCCAATGTGGACTGACTGTTGTACCGCGTAGCGCCCGCCGTCCGGGTTGGAACAAGTTTCGGCGTGGCGCGATGATGATTTCCTCGGAAGCCAGCTCGGTAAGCGCATGGTGCCAGACCTTTCCCGTCCAGCGCGGGGCGACTACGGTAGTTGCTGCGCCGCTCTGTCGAAGTTTTTGGACGAGGTTGGGTAGGAGGGGCCAGGGTGGGTTGCACCAATTGTTCTCCTTGCGCGAATCGTTGTCTGAGAGGTGGAGGGCGTCCACAGCCTCGCACGTGGAGTACTTCCGGCCTGCGTTGTAGCGGGGTAATAGGGTGTTGAGGGCCGAGGCGAAGCGGTCAATCGAATGTTTTCCGAACCTCGCATCGAGTTCTGCAAACATTACCGGGTCTAGTCTCTTGTCGTCGCTGTCGAGATGTCGACTGAGCGTGTCGGCCCAAACGTTGGCCGTTGACCAGATGTAGCGGACCGTGATAGTGATGCTGTTCGTATCGAGTAGGCAACATAGTCGTCGTAGTTCGTCCATCATAACTGGCGACCGTGAGGTCAGGCCAGTCAGAATGTGACATACTGCTTGGTTGTCTTCGTGCAGGAGGACGTTGCGGCCTGCCAGTTGTGGTAGGAAACTCTCGAATGCCTGACGGACGGCCTTCAGCTCCTTCCAGGTAATGTGTTGCTGTTCGTCTTCCTTGCTCCATAATCCTCGAGCCTCGACTTGCTCGTTTAGGACCGCGCCCCATCCATACCCGGAGTTGTCCGTGTGTAGATATGCTGTTTCTACAGGTTTGTGGATGGGCTTGCCGTTGGACTGACTGGGCACCTCTGTCCACCATTGTAGGTCGCGGCGTAGCTGGGGGGTGAGCCGGACGAGGCCACTCCACTTCTCGCCGACGACGGAGTGAAGTTCGCGGAGGAAGAATCTGGCCGCCGGAATTGCCAAGAAAAGGTATTGGGCCTGACTTGCGAGTGACTGCAGGACTTTTACGGGTAACCAACGCGCGTTCCGTGTAGCTCTGCCGATGAGGTGTCGGGCATGTTGCGCAATCTTGTTGAGTTTTTGCTCCGGCGCGTAGAAGCAGCCTAACGTTTTGTCGATGTCGATACCCAGATGGTGCCCGACTTGCGCTGGTGTCCAGAAACCCTTGGTGGGGTGTCGGAGGAGACCGAGCCGGTCGAGCAGATGTGACAGGCGGTGGCGTAAGGTAAGCGCTTCTGCCTCTGTTGACGCGAAGAATAGAAAATCGTCGACGTAGGGTAGTATTCGGGCGCCGCGCCACCGCGTTCGTCTGAGGTAGGTCTTCGAGCAACTGTTCGTCGGCGTGATATGTGCTTCGGGGTCCGGGTTGCGTAGGAAGTTTACGAAGGTTAGCGTCATCTTGCAGAATTAAAACGGGGATAGGGACCAACCCATAGGTAGCCCCGCTAATCTGTAGAGTTGGCCTCGGACGTTGACGGTGAAGTAGTTTCGGTCCGATGGGTTAATGCCCAGTGCGTAAAACCCGTCTTGTAGGTCGAAGCTGAACATATAGTCCCCCTTGCGGGTGAGATGCCTTACCCCGAGTAGTGTCTCCATCTTGAGTCGTTTTCGCACGCAATACTTGTTGAGTGGTCGTAGGTCGCAGATTAATCGCCACTGGTTGACGCCCGGTTTTGGGACTAGGAATAGCCGACATGTACAAAACGCGCTAATTCGCGTTCGATAAATTTTAGTTGGGCAGGGGTAGCATCGAGTAACGACACTCCTTGGTTGAATCGTGGGGGTGGGCGGTTGTTTTTGAACGGTATCGATACGCCCTCCCGGATCCACTGTAGGGTTTGCACGCTCGCGCCGATTTTCTCCCACTCGCGCCAGCTCCGTCGCACGCGATGTCGCATGTAGTCGGAGGCTGGGTTGCGGGAATCGGCGCGGCGGTGCACACCATCAGCCCTCTGCCTCGGGCTCGGGCTTTTTGTGTTGGCGAGTCTTGTCCTTGTCGCGCTTCTCGCGTTTTCCCTTGTCCCTGATTTCCTTGTCTTTGAGGTTCTTGTCCGGCCTCGCGGTTGGTCTGTCGGGGTTGCCTCCGTCGCCCCTGCCGGGCGTCGACTTAAAGGTTTGAGCGGCTTGAGCTTTTGCGGCCGCGTGGAGACTAACTTCGATGCGTTTGTCTTCCAGTGCCGCGAGGAGGCTGTCGACGCCGTTGGTGCTGCGGTCGGCCGCCGATGTGTCGAAGAATCTGGAGTAGACGAGGCGTTCGGCGACTCGCTCCTCTCCGGTAAGGGCCTTCTTGCCTTTGAATCGTCGAACGTAGGTAAGTCGCGACTCGACGGCTTGCAAGACAGTCTTGTGTGTCCGAACGGCCGCGTCTATAATAACCCAAGCGTGCGCTCGTTCCGCCTCGGTAGCGGTTGTCGAACGAATCGTTGCCAGAGCTGTTTCGAGCGCCGCGCGCGCGGCCGCAAAGTAAACGCCATAGCACGCTAGGTGTCGATACTCGTCTCATGAGGAAATTCGTTTTTCCTCGGTTAGGAACCTGTCAGTCTCGTCGTGTCGAGGCGTCCACATGCCCGGTATAGAAGCGTTGACATGTGGTAAATTGTCGTTGAACGCTCGTGGGAGTAAGTCGATCCAATCGCGCGGGTCGATGTACGCGGGCTTGGTCGAATGAGCAGATACAAGCGTGGCGTACTCGTCCACGCTCCCACCCTCAGATACTGCGTCGGCAAGTACTGACGGAATGTTATGATGCTTGGTAGGGGCTGGCGGTTTCGTCTGGTCGCCGTCTACCTTCAAGAGCAGCTGGTTAACAAGATTATACAAGTTTTCATACTGCGCTGCATATGGTGGCGCTCGGATGTCCCCGCTGTCGTCCCCCGTCGGGTACATGTGTTCTGGTAGATTGTCTGCCATAGTTGCCGTGTGAATGTTTTCGATAGTAGCTACACCGTGTGCTAGTAGAGATTAGTCACCTTACTAGACTGCTAGAGTCTAGATGCCGTTGCGTGAGCAGTGCTCGCGCAAAGGCAGAAGGTGGACGACCTCTGTGTGTCGGCGCGTCATATAGGGGTAACGCATGGATGTGTTTTACCCACAGTGTCATGCGTACTCTAGCGGTTAGAATTTGTAACATCGTGGCAACGCCCGACTATTCTCGCCCCTAGTGCCTCGGGAGAATTGGTGGTACGGTACGTGTACCACAAAAACGTGTGGTACGAAGCAATATTTTTCATTAGTACTTATGTCTTAAATATTTCTAAGGAAACTGTATCATCGCTATATTTGCAGTTGCTCGCACCCTAAGCGCACCACCTCTCTGTCGGGCCATCCGCCCGACTCAGAAGGACCAAAGTCAGATCAAACTCTACCTCAAGCCCGACGCTTCTCGAAACAAGTTGCCAAGAGGATTTTGAAGGTTTTGGTAGTCGGAGGCGAAGGTTGGTGTGGTGAGTTGAGCTGGCCAGTAGGGTTAAGGATGGAGGCGGCGATGGAGCTCGTCCAAGGAGCGTTCGACGTGCTCAACCCAACAGTCTCGCTCATGGCGGTTTGAGGGCACACAGAGCGGGATTCCACAGTCACGGCAGAAGAATGAGGTATAGCTTTCTTTATTTTCAGCTTGACAAAGCTTGCAGCGGGCTTGTTTCGTCTTCATATGCTTGCCGACGCGCTGACGAGGGTATTGTCCGCGGCGGTGTTGATGTTCTGATTGCGTGTTTCCCATGTCGGCAAGCGCGCGCTTCGCAGGCACAGCTCGGCGAGGCGTCACAACCCGCACCCGCCTGTCAATATCATGAGGCAGTCGGTTCTTCAGCAAAGCAGCAGCCAAATTGTCGGAGAAGTCCACGACGCTGCCTTTGCTGAGGTGGTGGTTGGACGGGAGGTGGAAGCGGCACAACTTCCAGCAGTCGACCAGGTGAATGCCCATAAAAGTTGTCCAGAGACGGAACCAGCAGTCATGTGTTTGCCATAGCTCCTCTAGCGCAAGGTCGTGCTGGCGCGACTGATTATGGTTGTCGACACGTGGGCTTTGTGAAAAATACTCGGAAGCAAGGGCTGGTCGCGGGATAGCTCTAAAGCAAACGTTGCCATACTCATCGGCCCGTCGTTGCATGTAGGGGTCGTCTCCGTCGAAGGTGTTGGCTGCTCCTGCGGTGGCAATGAAGTGGATAACCTTCCGCTTGTTGTACTTGTAGCCCATAGCGACGAGGTCGACCCCTTCCAGCTTGGTGGTAAGTACCAATCTGCTCCCAGCACTCTTGTCTTTCAAGTGTTCTTCTAAAAACTGCTTGGGGAAGCGGGCGTGGCTGGTCTTCACTACACCTATAAAATGGTGCCCCCTCTTGGATGCTTGTATCGCAGCCTGATGGGGAGAAGTGCACATAGGGTTTAGTTCCTTACTCATAAGCATTTACTGTCATTCACATTGCACATTAATTCACTTATCACCTTCACTGACGCAAACCAACTGTCGCCCAGTAGAGTTGTCCCAGGTTGGATGGCGCTTGACTCCATCGCCCGCACGACAGTAGCGCATGTTGTTCCCAACTCCCGACTGTATGTCTTCTGTCTCATAGCTGTCCTCCCCTCTTGCACTTCAACCCACATCATTACTCTTGTGTCTGCATCGCACATCGTCTTAAACTCTGTTCCCAAGGGCTTGGGCTTCCGCAATATGAACGAAATATTTGGTAAGCCTCCTCGCTTGTCCTTGCGCGGCTGGTAGCTTGACATCGACTCATCTAGTGTCTGAGTCATCCCTGCTTGAAGTTTAGCTGCCCTGTTGTCGTTGAAGTCTGACACCATTTGACGAAACATGGCCCAGGGGTCAACTTGACAAGCGGACATGTCCGCTTTGGAGTACATGACCATCTGGCGGATGAGCGTGAAGCGGTAGCTCTTCATGAAGCGTTCGAAATCAGGTGCCTCCCTCAGTCCTGTCGTCTCACATGTCCATAGCCCCTTCCCAGTTTGGTTGAATTGTCGAGCTGCGTAGATAATTCCAATAAAAACAACCCATTCGTGTTGGGTTATAGGCTTCCAACCTGCCTTTTTTCTAAAGCCCTCCTCGTTTAGGCGGCGTAGATCGTCCTCGATTTTTCCGGGGTAGAGGTGTAGCCACAAACTAAGCAGGTCCACGTCGCCATCATTAGACGTCGGGATTCCGCCTTTAAGGCCGACTCCCTTCTCACGAAAGTATGCCGACCGCTCATTCCGAGTGTCTGTTGTCACTGCAGGAACGACTGTCCAAACAGCAGCCTCCTCTCCGGCGGCCGTCTTCTCTACAGTCGCTCCAACCAGTCGGCGAAGGGTAGCTTCCGCCTCAGAAAGTAAGTGCTCGTCGGGCCCATCTCCCTCCTCGTCGTCGCTATCTAGCACTACCTGGGGTTGGTCTTGGGGGTCTTCCTCCTCCAGCGCGTCAGGGTCCGTAGTATGGGTCGTTGCTGTTAAATTGCACGTCACAGGTCGAGATGCGGACGCGTTTGCAGAAGGAGAAGCGTCGGTGGGTGGTGTCGGCTGGTTTTCATAATTTAAATTTTCAGCCATTTCACTACCAGTACCCCCCGTCGGTGCGGCGCGCATCGCGGAGTCGGTAGGCACCTGCTCCACAGGAAATTCGGTCACGGTGTTGGGAGGGTGAAGAGGAACTAATCTTCGATTGATGTGGTCGTCGCCAGGCGTGGGAGGCGGTGAGCTAGCAGGTTCTTGCCCGGCAGTGGGCAGCTCTACCCGGAGTTGAGTGGACCGCTCGGTAGTTTCCGCCCCATCATCCCACCGCACGGTCCACAACTTGGGCCCTACCGACGCAGTAACCAAGCCATACTTCCGGGCACGCTGATGGCGCCTCGAGCCGGGCTTTAGGTCCTCTATGGGGCCTCTACGAGCCGAGACCCTTTGGCCTATCCGGACGTGCCGAGCGGAGGTACCGCGGGGGGTAGATGGTGGCAGAATCGTCGCCATGTTGAATAGCCGCGGCCGATACCTTGTATGTTTTGAAAAATAAGCAGACTGGGGCCTTATGCACCTTTTGGACCCATTTTTGTAAAGATTGGTTAAATCAGCGGTCTGTTTGGAGGTTCCAAAAATGAGCATTTTCTGTGGTACGTGTACCACAAACGTGGTATGTGTACCACCAATTCTCCCGAGGCACTAGTGTAATTCAAACCTCTATAATTTCAATATGACCAATATTGGAATCGATTTCAATAAAACAAAATACTCATGTTTACAAAAAAAAGCAGTGAAATCCACACAGAAAATCAAGATAATGGTTTGGAGAATAATAATAAATATAGGTGAAGCATTCAGAGCTTTTGTTTTGATAAATTCATGTTTCATATAATTATAATATAGTATTAACAGGAATAATAGCAGAAGTAGCGATAGATTTCATCTCAATAACGATTCTAAGATTTTTTGCGTCCCCGGGATATACAGGTAAGCCCTCAGCGGCACCCTCTACGGGCTGCGTTTTGCAAGCACGACTGAGAGTGTCATGTCAAACCAAGCCTTAAGCCTAACACATATCATGCTCCCGGCTAGACGACTGGAAAATATGAGTAGCGACGGCTGATTTTCAGCGTCAGTTAAGAAAACAATACAATTACAAAGAAACTAGTGGGAACCGCAACCGCAAAGGAGGGGAAGACAAACGGGCTTAGCAATAAAGCAATCATTCTATTTCCCATTATGATGTGCACACTCCGCGTTGGCTACACGCTACACAGTGCATGAGCCCAACACAGAAACGCGCGCGGCAATTTTATATTTTACATGCTAAAACGGGACATACAACATACCTCAGTTCCATAAAATAATCATGTCACGCAATAATGATAACAATATAAATCAAATAAATGCAATTATTGTCGCATGAAAGATGGCGCAATTTCAGAAAGTGGGACTTTCCATTTATATCCCATCCAATCACCAAATTCATCGGCAGAACTTCAAAAAAATGGCCAATGGTGTCTTCAACCTTGCAAGCGGTAGAAAGCAAAATACGTAAGGCAACACAATGTCAATGGCATGTTTACTATCACAACAGACAGGGGAGGGAGGGCATCTCACTCGATCGTGCATAGCGCAGCAGACACCATCATTTGAGTTCGACATGAAAAGCGAAAATCCGCAGCCCTCACAAGGTAGCAACACTACAGCGACCCCTCACGGACTACGGAAATCAGCTGCCCCTTGCTCCCCTTGACTGCCCTCACAGTCACCCCTCTGACTGCAAAGCTCCCCCGCATTCCCCCCTTCGACAGTCTGCACAGCAGCAGAGCCACCGTCCGCGAGCGAGGGGGGTACACACTGCCAGAGACGTGCTGCAATAGAGCACTGAGGGCTTCCTGCGCAATATGTCTAGACGCGGTGTGGGTGAAAGGGGCGGATCGTATGACTGCTGACACCCCCGGCTGCAGCTCAACCAGCGCGTGGTCTAACAGATCGCTGCTCTGCTCCTTCAGCAAGCGCGAGCAGAGTCGACATGCTTCCGAAACTTTTAGAATGTCGCAAGTAGCTGAGGCAGTAAGGAGCCCACGGATCGCTGCTCGTTGGTAGGCTGGATCGACGTTGGTTGGATCTTCAACCCAGGGCACGTCGCAGAGCCTGCGGTCCTCAGTTACGGGTTGAAGAGCAGTCAGCGACACACGGGCGCGGCAATTGCGAACACTGTTTGAGCAGGTGATTGAAAGGCAAGGAGGGTCCAGCGCACCTGCAGATATGGTACAGATCCTGCTTTGATGTATGAAGCAAGGGTCGGATCAATCGCACTTGCCGCGCGCTGCTATCATAAGAATCAGCAGCATCTGAGGAGAAACGAAATGAGTCAGTCCCCTACCCAGATGATTCGATGTCTGTTCCACTGCTTATCTCGACCATGCAGAACGCAGTCAGCAAAGGTCGTGACGGAGTGACATTAGCACGCGGACCGCAGGGAAAGGGGAGACTGGAGATTGGTTCGTCCGTTCGTAAGCCTCTCAACGCACCAACAACACACATTGTCAGGATGGTTGACATTGAAGTTATCATCAGCACAGCTCACACGACTTACCGACACTCCTGACGCTGTAGTCTGGCATGCAAGCAAGCCCATTCAGACCACTAGCCCTTGATAGTCGTAGAAGAAACGTCTCTGCCTGATCGTCTGTGCCAAAAATCACACAGAGTAACACAATAGTGAATCAGGTTGGTAAAAAAATCATGTTTGTGATCCTACCGTGGGCTAGGAAACGGCAATTCCATGGATGTTGTGTACCTGCATGATGGCCCAGCAGCAGGTGGCGGACACCATGCTGAGAGGAGGCGCCCAGCAGCATTGTGTACCTCGCCTCTCTCGCAGCATTCATTTTCTTTCCTGCTGTGGGTGGGGCTCCCCCCCAGTCGCACAGCAGCACCCTGCTTTGAAAACCCAGCGCCCCAGCCCAAGTGGCAACTTTGCTCGCCTCGCTGGAGCTCTCCGAACGGAGTTGGTGATCAACAATAAAGGCCCACGGCTTGCCTGCTTCCACACAAATGGAAGTCTTTCATAAATTACGAGTGATTCGCGCCTCGGTCAAAAAGTGAAACGGACGCGGTGGAGAGACCTCGTCCTGTCGATGACGACAGAGGGGGGCTATCAGACTGCCTACCGCTATTGACATGGTCAGTCTTTGATTTGAAGAACCATGAGACCAGTCGTGCTAACGCCATACTGTCCGGGCCGCCTGATAGCGCCACGCCGACGTGCCGAGGATCGCACGAGACGCCGAGATCGAGCATCCGCCGCGCAAACTGCTGAGCCACTGGAAGCGCATCCAACTTTACAAACGTGTGCGACATTTCATTTCCTGACATTAGACTTCTAAGCATGTCTCACCCACTACCGCCAGTGTGCCAGGTGGCTTCACTACTCGACGTCCTCCTCGCCCCGTCAACTTTGCTCCGGTGGTGTCCTCTGATGGCAGTCAACTGTCTGAACATTCTTTCGAAGACAATGTAGTGCTTTTTATATCGCAATTTCTTTGCTGATTAGCGGAGACGCGCAAGCATGTCTGATGTGGAAATACACTATTGCAATTTTAGGACACGTCACACTTACTTTATCTGTAACTTTCGAATGTTTCATGGTATTAAAGAAGCGCAGTCAGATCACGTGCGACTGCAAGCTACTCGATAAGGCAAATTCGTTATTTTCGTGTCGACGTGTATCGAGGATGAGGAGCTGAGGGTGCTGAGGGGGCTATTATTAACAGCAGAAGCGCCTGATGTGTCGGACCACGTCACCTCAGCACCAGCAGCACATGCAAGCGGCACGAGCGAGCCTTGTAGCGCAGCGACGTTGTCAGCGACGTAGTATTACCACCAAAGCGCGAGTGATTTCCAAGAGCTGCTGAGTGCATCCCGGTGTATGCCCTGCGAAAGAGTCGCTACGCGGTGTATCGACCACAATCTGATCATATTGTCGGGCATTTTCCGACGTCACCGTCTATCGGGACTTATTCGATACTCGTCTGCTCAGGCTGGGAAGCTGGAGTAGAGACTGGCGAGTGCGCAGACAAGGAGGCAATCAGGATGCCATCACACTGGCTTGCTTCGACCCCCAGCACCTCCGAATCCATCGAAGAAGCGCTTCGAACAGATGAGCTCGGGGATGGCAGCCGCGAGTCGAGGTTGCGGTGTCGGAAGGAGTGGCACGAAAGGGAGAGGGAAGCCGCAGAAATAAGGGCAAAGGCGTTTGATGCGAGTCGGAGGTACTGCGCTCAGTCGTCGAACTGACACCCAGCTTCAACTCGACACCTTCCATCGAGCAAACACTTCCTTGGTATAGTATCGACACACCAACATTTCTTTCGTCTCAATTTGCAGGAAGGCCGAGCTGGAAGAAGCGGCTCAAGCTGAGGCACTCGAGCCGCGATATTTTCAGGTGTAGTTTAACAGGATGATTCATGAATTTAGGGTTTATGGTCGGGTAATTTTTTTGCTTTTTCTGTCCAGCTTGGTCAACTAAGCATGTCGACACTCGTTATGTCTTGGTGCTATCCAATGAAAAAAGAGTATAAATGAGCGAGCGCATAGTAATTTAATACTGTAGACGGGTTGCTTGCAGGAGCTTTCTACAAGTAGCCAAAACAATGACTGTGTGAGAGCGGATGTTGAAGCACTGCGAAAGGTGAAGTTTACTGAGCGACAAAGCCGATGGGATGTGGTGTGAAGGAACTGTGTATGTGTGTCAGTATTCTTGGAACCTCTCTGGTACTGTCCTTGTGCTATGGCCACTTACTGTTCCAGCCCCCCTGTCCACACCACCGCTCAAACAGGTTGTGCCAGCTGCAGACTTTGTGTCGTTTGTGGCCGACACTGTAATGGTAATTCCTTCAAAACGTAGATCAGCAAGCTATGTTGTGGGAACGTGGAATGGGCGGTAGGGATGTCTCTCGTTGTGGTGCTCAAGCTTTCTTTCTGGTGCTACAATCGCAGATCCGGATGACCTACCAAAACTCGTTCAAGGACATGAAGCTCAAATTTCAGTACACGCAGGGGTTTCCAAAGGTAGTTCCTCTGATACAAGAGCCTGTGCGGCCATGCCTGAGCTCAGAACTGTGCTGAGCTCTGCTTCGTCCCGACAGCGCATGACTGAGGTTGCCACCTGTCACACAGGAGCCGGTTTTGATTGAGCTGGAAGCTCAACGGCTTGATCAGGAGCTGGTGCAGAAGCTACAGGTGCCGATAGGTCCCTTCTCTGTCACAAAGTCACAGCCACCCTTGCAAGCTGGAATCAACACCACCCTTGAGCTGCCCACTATAACCCAATATCTTGGACTTTGTAGTGACAGCATTCTCTGTTTACAATTTGTTTAGAGCCTCTTTATTTACTTTTAGCATTTCCGTAATTGACAAACAGACTGCGGCGCACAGCAAAGTGGCAGCACTTGCTACGGATGACGGACAGGGGACTACCCAGGTGCGTCCGCCCCTCACCGTTTCACCGTAATCTAGACGACTGCGCGTGTTCCTGACAGGCATCGCTTATTTTAGTATTAATCCAACAAAAGGGCTTTGCACAGGAACTGAGAGAGAGAGAGAGAGAGAGAGAGAGAGAGAGAGAGAGAGAGAGAGAGAGAGAGAGAGAGAGAGAGAGTGAGAGTGTGTGTGTATGTGAGTGTGTGTGTGTGTGTGTGTGTGTGTGTGTGTGTGTGTGTGTGTGTGTGTGTGTGTGTGTGTGTGTGTGTGTGTCACTGGTAGCCTCCACTAGTATTCATGCGAGGGTTTGACCACAATGATCACGCATTTGGTCATTTGGAGCATTAGACACGTATCTTTTCATCTTTGCCTAGTGCCCGAGAGTCTGATACCTGCTTTTGTGTTCAATGGCAGGCCAAAGAAGCGTACGAGTTGATATCGCACTTTATGGCGACGAACAGGCTCGCCACCGCTTTTTCAGATATCAAACAGGTAATGGGACGCTCTCTGTGAGACACGTCTTGTTTCTATGCCGCTATTGCGAACAGGTTATTAAGCATTTGTTTCCCCTACTACTGACAAGACAGCTCATGGCTGTTGCTCTGTCCAGATAAAGCAGCTGTGCAGCAGCACTGACTGCGAGTTGAAGCACCACTGGGATAGAAAGGGCGCGGTGGAGATAGAGCTCAGGGTAGGCAACGAAAGCTCTCCCATCATTGTCAAAGTAAGATCATGGTCACGCAGCTGTCACCACACTATGGCCCAGGTGACTTGGAGCTCTGTTAATTTGCGCTTTTGGTTTGCGCCGTCGCGTGTGCTTCCTCAGGAAGAGAAATACTTTATGGATTTGCGCCTGGTGATCGATGGCGACTACCCTTCCAGTGCGACTCGGCTGGAGGTGCTGAAACATAATCTGCCAGTGGAGTTGGAAGCGCTATATGCTGTGCAAGCCAAGGTACGCAGATGAGACTAAAGGGAGTGGGGAGTCCTCCAAGGCTGTGATATGTTAGCAGCCTGATAGGGGGTGTGCTTAAGCTGAGTGCTACTAGTACATGACGCGCGCATCATGTGGTCTTTATGCAGCAAAAAGCATCACAGCTCGCGGAGCCGCCGCACGTCATTGGTGTTGGATTGGATGGTAGTATGGCTCGTGCTGGGGCAGGCTGTGGTACAGGTTCCAAGGTGTGACACTCCCAGGGGAAAAATCCTTTCAACATGCAGTACACTGTCTAGGGCCTGCCACCGCTGAGAGTCTCGTTGCTGAGTCCATGTGTGCGTGTGTGTGTGTGTGTGTGTGTGTGCGTGTGCCTAAACAGAATGCGCGAAAGGCTCAAGCACGACAAACGATGAGCAGCGCTAAAATTGCCAACAACCTGGTCGCCCGTTCCCATGACTTAGCTGAGGTACTTCGGCCTGGATAGCTTGCTTTGCCTGCTCTCTGAAACCTTTGATAGCACCAGAAGCCAGTGCACTTTCCCACGGGGTCTCCGCACCCGCCTGGGTCTCTGTCCGTTGAGTTTTGTATGAAGCAGGGGTCTGAGGTTGTGTGTGTGTGTGGGGGGGGGGGGGGGGGGGGGGGGGGGGGGGGGGGGGGGGGGGGGGGGGGGGGGGGGGGGGGTTATGCCTGTGGGCATGTGCAGGAAGTTCAGAAGAAACAGCAGCAGCTGCTTCACAGCTTCAGCGCCCAACCAAGCCTTTGGCCCGTTGTCAACTTTTTATACGCCGATTGCTTATTACCTTTGGTGAGAGACAGGTGCAGTGTGTGTGGGAAGCATGTCGTTCCCACTGACCCCTCAAAATGCGCAGTGGTAATGCCCTCTTTCCTCGCCCTCTTTCCTCCGCAGTGGCTCTGTGCGACATACTTTCATGTGCCTGCTCTTCCGCCCCCTCACTTGGCTGTTTGCTGCTGATTGCTCAGGTAAAACGGTCAATGGCACCGGAGCGCCTCTACTGTGGCCACCTGTATCACTCGCACTGCCTGGAGGAGTACATCCAGAATCCCCCGTTCGACAAGGTCAGTGAACAGCCATTCCCGTTGACAGTCGTGCGTGGGTGGCCGCATATGTCATGGATGGGCTTGCCAGTTTCCATCCGAGCACAGAAATCATCATATTTTAGTCATAGTAGCGATAACCTGTTATTTGGCGGTCGGTTTATTGTTTGTTTATTTATTTGTTTTCCTGTTCATCGATTATTTAGATTCGATGATAAGACATTTCTTTCTTTTTCTTGCTTGGTGGCCTCCACTGCTTTTTCTTGTAAGAAATTTTTGAAAATGATAAGACATTCGATACAGATTATGGATTCAATACTGGCATATCGTGATTGCAAATATTCATGTGCGTGATTTTTTTTTTTATATATATTTTTTTTAATGTGCGTGATTTATCACAAGCTTCTTTGGTATTATAGGCAGCGATTGATATGCTCTCGATAAAGTACTGCGCAACGTGAAGGGTTTAAAGATGTTTTAAAGATGTTTATAATACAAGTAACATCAGCAGAAAGGTCTTCAGGCAAGGCTATGGGATGCTTGTGACATTTTATAGCTACATCATGCGCAAGTAAGGTACCGTGGCAGTCCTCGTTCCCAAGCCTTACTGCTTGTGATTATTGGGTACGTGACACCCCTCGGTTCACACAGGGATGCAAGGTTTGTGGCAAAGCGTTGTCGCATCACAAGTTTTGTACGTCACGCGTGATTCTGGAGTCGAGGTGGTCCTTCAGAAATGCGCGCGAAAGAGAAATCGCGGATGTGGCCGAGTTCATTCGCTGAGAGGCAGCTTTGTAATCAATGACGAAGAATGCACATCCGCGCGGCGATGTTGACAAGTGCAAGCAAAGATAAGATGATTGGAGAAGTGGCATCATTACATTATTGGCAATAATGCTCGTATGCGCTGTGTCACCTCTTCTTATTGACACTTTAACCGTGAGACTGTACCGCGAGTAATTGATTCAAGTTGGATTGCAGACCTCGTCCGCGTATCCGGGCGCAGGCGCAGACGAAAATACATTATGAAAATGTATTCCTGTTCCAAATGTGCTTGCAAATGTACGATCTTTAGCGTAGCTACAATTTGATTTCCAAATTGGCTGATTTCAATGAGTCCACGCAGTCAACATAGTAACGAGACGAGGCTCTTGAGATAAATTGTAAGAAATTTTGAGTTGCCTTGAATTTTGGTGTCATCGTAATCTTTGGTACTACGGGTTGTCCTCATTGTAATATTCCCTCACACAAATAAAGAACTATTCCCAGCAAGACACCAACATCTGTGTTCTCCCAACACTTTGCCCTCCCAACCGCCGGCATGCGATGCTTCGTTTCCGCGCGGTCGGCCGTCTCCGGTGCCTCCCTAATCTTTGCCCCCCGCCGTCCAATGGTGTGTTGACCATGGGGCCAATGGTGGGGAGAACTCCAAAGCCTTCTTCGAGTCCTATATCCTTTCCTTCCGATCTAGTACGTCTTCGAACGGCGCCCCCCCTTCGGTGGTACGCCTCGTCAAGCCGGTCTTCGACAGGGAGTGGATCCGGCCAAGAAAACTGGGGTTCGAACCCACAAATCCGAGTAGATCCGAGACCATGTGCGTGCTATTCGTGCACATTTCGGGGTTTGAAGCTAGAGCATGTTTGCTCGGTCGGATCCGGATCCACTCCCTGGTCTTCCAGGAGCTTGTCGGTTGCGCTTTGTCTTTCCGTGGTAGGGCCACCCCAGGGGCTTCCGCAGAAGCGGCTTGGGCGGCGTTACTTTTATTTCCGCGGTTAGTTTTACGCCCCATGGCTGATTTCACTTCTGCATGGCACTTGGCCCCCGACCCGGTCACTGATTACCGTGACAACCGCTTAGCCCATTGGGCGTCAAGAGATCTCGATACATTGTTTTCCGCCGCTAGCACTCAAGCATCCCCTTGCAGTGGGCGGCCACCGCCACCTATCTCACTTCTGAGAGCCGGTACACCTTAGCGATGCTTCCCCCGCAACATCCAACGGTGGCTCGCGCATGCTGCATAGCCGAAGCCCGATCAAACAAGGAGCAAATTGCTCGGTCCCTTGATAAGATGCCCTCAATCGTACTCCTTTATGCGTATGCCACGGACGGTTTCTCTAAGCGACAAGCCGCCATCAATGGACGCGTCAATTTGCTTCGCTTCGCGAAGCTCGCTCCCACGTTTTCCAACCGCCCTCGGCTTGAGTCTAGGAGTTTTGCATCTCGTCTCGGCCACGGCGCCCTTACGGTTTTGGCTTCGGACCCGCCTACATCGGGTCGCATGGGTGAGCTCTGTGACAAGCTCCTTAAACCTTACGACATCGGTTTCCTCGTTGTGGTGTGTCGCATCTTCGGTCTACCATCACCCTACATCCTCTCCACTCTTTGCTCCCCACTACTTGTGGTTTTTGCCATCTCTCGGTTCACACTATGCGGAGTGTGTTCACATCGGCTGGTGTTGACATGTCGGATGATGCGTGGGCTATTGTTTTTGCTGGCCATGTGGCTCGATGCGGAGGAGATGCGTCGGTCCACACCCCTCACTCTTGATTAGTTGCGGCCCTTACGGAAATAATCTCCGAGGTTCGAAGCGTACTCGGGGTTGGCGTAGAGGTTCTCTCATATCACACGATGTTAGCTCAAATCTTTTACGGCGACGACGGCCTCCCCGCCGATGTGGGTGTCTTGCACTATCACGGCATCCGAAGTTCAAAACTTGCTCTTGATGCCGTGGTTTTCGGTTGTTCGGCGTTTCTAGCCCCCCCGTCTCCCGAAGTCGCTCTACGTAGTGCTGACAAGTCCAAATTCGCGAGAAGTACTCGGAGAGGGTGAGGAGTCGCCCATATATCCGCTGCATTCCCTTTGCGGACACGGAAGTTGGTACTCTCGGCGGCCACGCGACGGCTTTTTTACAAATAGATGGCCAAGCAAGAAGGAAGCAGCCTTTAAAAGGATGCATATGGGCAAGTTGTTGGCCTCCTGGCGCCGAAAGGTTTCTCTCGCCGTCCAAGTCGCTCACGCGGACAACGTCTTGCGCGGGTTGTCCGCCGCCGCAGACGGTGTGGATGCCGCTTCTTATTTGCTTGGGATGCCTTTTCCTGCCACGGCGCTCTTCACGCGCGCCATTGGCCGCAAACGTCCCCGTGCTTCCTCGAGCGGCGCGTGAGGCGCCGCTTGTTGCCTCCACGTGTTGCATTTTCAGCATTGTCTAGGAGTTTCCTTAGTTTAATCTGCTAGGTTTGTGCACAGAGTGCTTTTGCTTTGATTCCGTGATCCTCTTGTCACTCTTGCCTTTTTGGTTCCCCTGCTCCATCCCGTTTTTTCTACGAAAAGGTACCCGTACCTGTATTTTTACGAAATCGTGTCGTCGTTCGTCCGGACTTTTGTAGTGCATCACGACCTAAAGGTGTACATAAATAGTAATATACTACCGATACAAGTACTAATATACAACCGATATGTACTAGCTGCAGTAAATAAATGTATTTCGCCACGATTTGTGGCACGAGTGACGTCGCCTGACCCAACTGTAATGATGTCATCACAGCACCGCACACCGCCGCCCGAGACTCGCGACACCGGCATGGAGTTCCGATACCAAAGTCATTATGTATCGGTCGCCACTCGCCCTCTCGGCAGAAACTGGTTGCGCACGAGAAGCCTTGCCAATTAAAACAAAAACTCGTCTCAGAAGCAAAAACCCATAATCAGCACAGCGAGTCCAAGGGATATTTGCTCCATTCGCTACATAGTTTGCTACATTAGCGCCCACAGGTTGTGACAGCTTGCTCCCTGCGCCGGGCTGGTCTCTCAGATCGCGACCCAAAATGTCACTCACCCCAGTCGCAACCCGCGGCGCTGTCACGTCAGCTGCGGTGCCTCTGAGCTCGCGTTTCGCTTGCCGCTCCGTAAAGCCTAATATCCCGCCGTCAAGAATCAGGCCAACGCCCGGGTACGGGCTTAGCAGTGTCGATACAGGTGTCGGAGTTTCACACCCGCCGTCCTGGTGTACCAGCAGCCGCAGCCGCGGCCGCGGCCCTACGATTGTAGTGGCGTCGTCTGCGTCGAGAGGCGGTGCTGCCAACGTTGCCGCGGCGGCAGCAGGAGTTGCCCCTGCCACCTGGTGGGCGAAGCAGAAGGAACTGTGGACAGAAATTGAAGATGAGAAGCATTATTACGAGTTGGTGGATAACGCTGGCGCTGACGGAAAGCTCCTCGTTATCGGTGCGTAACAACCCTACTTCGGAAGATCCCGCCGGAACCTTCACCACAGTACAACCCTCTTCCGCATTACACCGCTTTTGGCTGCCACTATCGTCCCGGATGACCATGTCCTCGATTTTTATGCAATAAGCGGTGATGAAAGTAACCTTGAGTGTCGTTCCAAGTCAAGTGTTGTATGTCTTACGAAGAAGGGGCGACAGAAACGAGTTTGGAAATCAGAAACGAATTTCCAAGCCTATTTTTTGTTGCCTTCCATGTGCACCGTAGTAAGGTTTATCCTGCCTTTTTCTCTTGTGCAGATTATTATGCCACCTGGTGCCACGCCTGCCAACGGGTGTATCCAACGCTGTGCCTCATTGCTGAAGATCCAAAACTTCGCAAGCAGATCGTCTTTGCCAAGGTCTGTGTGCCCCTCTCCCAGTGAAAGCAATGTATCAACCCCGCCTCGCACACACGCAGTATATACTCCTTCATCAGCTACACACTCACACACACACACACACACACACACATACACATGCTCAATCACACACTCACTCATCACTCACACTCTCACACTTGCACAAACTCGCGCGCTTATTTTGTATCCCCTTAAAACAAAGAAAGCAATGCGCACGTATGCCGCATTTAAAGCGAATGCCACGCAGCTCCCAACAACAGCTTTTGCGCGCTTTTTGCAGCCCCTTGCCCTGTGTGCTTGCAACAAGGAAAACACTGCGCACGGATGCCGCACGTAATTCAAATACCACGCAGCTCCTAACAACATCTCTCACGCTCAAGCACACACACACACACACACACACACACACACACACACACACACACACACAGAGAGAGAGAGAGAGAGAGAGAGAGAGAGAGAGAGAGGGAGGAAGAGAGAGAGCAACTCGTTAAGTCTCCCAGAAATTTTCACTTCTGATCCTACCTTTTACACTCGCTGTGATTTGTTTTCGCAGATGCAGGTGGATAAGCACAAAAAGCTGGTGAAGCAGGAAGGGATTACCGTTCTTCCCTTTCTTCGCTGTTATGGCAAAGGGGTGCGTAACTCTCGTTGTTTAGTTAAGGCTGTGTGACACATATGTACTCGACGGCGTGCCATCAACTTCGTTGGGTAGGGCGCTGTGCTCCTCTGAATGATTGTGCAATGGGATTGCGTCATCAACAGGGCCTTGTGTTTGAGGGAAGCGCTGCTCCTACGAAAGTCAAGAAATTGAGGGGAAATCTGGAGGTGTGAACTGTGCTTCGCAATGTTATGATTTGTGAACCCTGGTGTGTGCGTGTGTGTGTGTGTGTGTGTGTGTGTGTGTGTGTCGGGGGGCCGGAGATGTGACATCCGAATGCAATGTGCTATGGGGAGATGGGTTAGTGGGACAAACTGATCGACACGCATTGGTTAAATATGGTACCAACGGATTAATTTGTCACCGTGCTGTGTGGAATCGACGTGCTTGATATTGCTTTGCTAGGAATATGGAAAATGTGCCCAGGGGGGCTGAGCTGATACGTGTATTGGATTTTGAACTCGGTGTGACTGCTGCTGCTGTAGACTGCGCTGTCTGAGCCTGGGATGACTTACTTCATGGACGAGGTGGGCGTCATTCAGCCGGAGACAGACGACATGATTGAGCGCAGGTCGGAAAAGAAGGCAGCTGCAAAGGTAAGACTGGCTGATATGGAAAGCAATGCATAGGATTGACACTTCACAAGTAGCGTCTTCTTTTTGGGTTTAATTAAGGTACAATCCGTCTTGCAGGCCAGGACAGACCGTGCGGCGTCAAAGTCTAATATCCCCGCTGTTTCCCCGGTGCCATCTCCGGCTCCTGCCACTAACACTCCGGCGCCTACGTTGAGCACTGTCAAGGCTGACTTTCTGGCTGAGTACAAGGTAAGGGGAGGGAGGATGAGGCATGGCGGTGTTTGTGTACTTACAGAGCCGTGATTATAGCCTATATCCCAGCATTGATGCATGCACGGTTTGAAATGGTCACATGCCTGCTATGGCTCGGCACTCTGGCTGCAGGATTCATACGGATACGGTGGGCGGATTGACGAGCTGTATGCAAAGGAGGTCGGATGTCGGCTGCAGCCTCACGAGCACTACATGGACTACACCGCTGCCGCGCTGTACACCAACTCGGTGGTGAGAAATAGTTGTACTTGCAAGCTGGTGAACCAGTTTTCTTGCGTGATGTTGCCTCCGCTGAGAAATAAAACTACGGCAACTATTTTTTTGTAGATTGATGCGGCGATGGCGGAGCTGAAAAGCCACGTGTTCGGCAACCCACACTCTGCAGCTCCTTCCTCTGTGTTAACTGACACGAAGGTGCGCCGACGCTGAGAAATGGGAGCAACGCCTTGGCTTGTCGTGCGGATGCGGGCTGTTTTCATGGTTGCGCTTTGCTTGTGATTTGTTCAGAGGCACTAACCACAGCGTTTCAATACTCTCCTTTAGGTCGAGGAAGTTCGTGACCGTATTCTGAAGTACTTCAACGCAGACCCAGGTAGGCCTGCTGGCCAGCAATCCCTTTGGTGGTTTAAAGCATCCTCTCATGCTCTTTTCGCCATCTTGAATATACGGCTGTGCTTGTTATGCGCTAATTTTTTCTTGCTTTGGGCGGTCGCGGACACACAGCGGAATATCAGTGCGTTTTCACGCGGGGTGCCACAGCGTCTCTGAAAATGGTGGGCGAGACCTTCCCGTGGTCGTCGCGCTCCAGGTTTGTGTACCTGCGGGAAAACCATAACAGCGTGCTTGGCCAGAGGGAGTACGCGCTCGCGCACGGTGCCTCCTTCAAGGTACGATTTACGGGATGGGTGTTAAGGTCCCGTCTGGTGACAAGCATGTGGCATAGGTTGAGCTCACAGCCCTCTCTTCAATCCCGATATTCCTGTGCAGGCGGTGGATGAGGAGTGGGTCAACGAGTGGGTGGAGAAAGATGAGTTGGAGGTGGGAAACCTCCCCCATGCCCTTAGTAAGCATTCAAGTCGTGGCTTTCATTTGTCATGGTGGTAGATGCAGCACCTCATCCACTGCTCGCCCACTTGCGCAGGCGAACACACATTCCACTAACGGCACAGGAATGGAGACTGCCCCCGCATACAATCTTTTTGCCTTCCCGGGAGAAGACAATTTTGCAGGAGTTAAGGTGGGTAGTGTGGGATAGCATCATGTTGATATTCCTCTCTTGGCACGTGCGCTTCGGTACAAATATGAGACGCATACCGATTAACTGTTGTCTGCTTATGGTTGGAACGGCCTGCAGTATCCGCTGGACTGGGTGAAGGGAGTGCAGGCCAAATCGGGGAATGGGGAAGAGTGGAAGGTTATGCTGGATGCGGCGGCCTTTGTGCCGAGCAACCCGCTGGATCTGAGCGAGGTGCCCGCCGATTTTGTGGCGATTTCATTTTACAAAATGTTTGGCTATCCCACTGGCATCGGTGCCCTTCTGGTTCGAACGGAAAACATCGACATCATGCAGAAGGTAGGTGCCGCCGCACTTGGTTCTCCTCCCAGCACACTCACGTGTGCGTCCCCACACACACACACATGCACACAGTCTCTCTACTCTCCTCTCCCCCTTCTCGGTCGTTTTCTCACTCACACGCACTGCCTCTCGCACATGTAGTCTTGCATACGCACCATCCATAAGCGCATGTGTCGCCATACCGAGAATGCGGCGTATCCGAGATGGTTCCATTAAAGTAAACCAGACAAGCATGCGAGCTGCATTCCTGTCGCGGCGAGGGTGGTTTTCACAGTGGCGCTTGTGACGCCGAATGTGCAGGTTTTTTGGGGCGGTGGCAGCGTTTCGCTGGCTACCTCGGATAACAACTTTCACGTGCTAAAGTGTAAACCCTCCGAGCGCCTGGAGGATGGCACCATCTCATTCCTAGACGTCATTGCTCTGAATCATGGCTTCGACTTTGTGGACAGCTTGGGAGGTATGCTGGCCGCGGCGACCTACCTTTGCCAGCCCCTCAAATCCTGACGGTCTTCTCTGCCGATGTGACCCCTCTCTTCCCACTCAAGAAGTGAAATCTAAATGACACAAATCATCACAAACTGTGGAACGGTTTGCAGGCGTGAAGGCGATTCAGGCACACGTCACCTCCTTGTCGGATTATCTATACAACCAGCTGTCTCATCTGCAGCACTCCAACGGCGAGCCTATGGCGACGGTGTTTGGCAAGCACAGTCATTCAAATAGGTGCACAACCTACAGACTCAGCAACGGTCGTGCGCACAGGGTATGGTGCTATGCCATGTGTGACTGATTGCTGCCTGCTTTTGCACTTCATCAT